>BQKN01000256.1:412324-426784 GCA_022839385.1 Asparagus kiusianus
TATATATATATATATATATATACCCGTAACCAAAAACCCTATCCAAATCTTTTCAAAACCCCAGCCGCCTCTCATCTATTCCCTCTCTTCTCTCTCTCTCCTCTCTCATCTCTCTCTCAGTTTTTCGTCCGCACCGCCCAACACCCGCAAGTTCGTCGCCCCGTCGCCCTCAGCCTTGAGCCCCGCCGCCTCCGTCGAACTCCCCTCTTCCAGCCCGACATCCGCAGCCGCTCCCCTCTCTCCCACGCTGCACTCGACATCCTCCGCCTCCTCTCAAGCTCCAACCACCCCGAGCGCACCCTCTCCACCGCCCAACACCTCCGCCGAACTCGCCACCTCCCCACCGCGGGGCCACCTAACCCCCATCGGCCTCCCCTCTCTCCCCGCTGCACTTGCCACCTTCGTCGAACCCCGACCAACTTATTGTATATGTAATTTCATATTTGTAAACATAAAAATCAAAACTTGTGTTGTATATATATAACTATATATATACAAAGAAACCAATAAAATATGTGTGTATAAATGATTGAGCTTAAAGTACTTAACACACATAATATAAACACCTAAACTAAATTACCCAAGCTTGATCTTGATCTTCAATAAGCTTGACTTGGTAAACTTGCGGATGAAGTTTGAACTTGAATCTTTAACTTGAATTATATTGCTTCACTCTAAAATTCCACCAACCTCCATTGGATTTGATTATGAATGTTCGATTCCATCCATCCTCCAACATATTGTTTGTTTATAATAAATAGATAAACACAAACACTAGACAAATAACATTAGTGATAAATTGTTTGTTAAACATCATCAAAACAAAGAGGCCAAGTGACCAACATTATTTCTTAATTAATGGTTAATATCGTGTTATTATGATGATTAGATATAGATAAATTATTTTGTGATTAATATTGTTGTTAGTATGATGATTACATATAGTTAAATTATTATGGTGGCTAATATGTATTTTTGAATATCTGCATGGAATGATGATTGCAAGCGCACGGTGAAAATTAGATTAATAATGTTGTTAATTGTATTTTTAAGAAATTTTGGACATGAAATGACAAGTTATATGTTAAAATTAGAATTTACGAAATTTTATCGAAAAGAAATTAATTAAGAAAAATTTATAAAATAGGAAAATATATTACTTTTCATGCTGAAAGGAATATATATATATATATATATATATTACATAAATATTTTTATTTTAAATTAGTTATAATGAGAAATAGTTTTAAAGAATAATTTTGGAAAAAGAATATTATTATTTATGATAGTATGACTGATCGTCGCAGAGCGCGATATTTTATGTGCAAAACAACATTGGTTTCTAGTTTTCTTTTTACCGTATTATTATATTAGAGAATACGTAAGTACGGATAATTTACATGAGAAGTACGGACATCCCAGTGGTAAGATAATAATGAAGCCCCCTCATGTATTGCATTCATACTGTAGTATTTTGTTTATGCATTTCATGTTCATTATAGTTCTCATTTCTGCTTTATAAACCTGCGTAATCATGTTTAACATGCCTTACTATATTCATGATATGTTGATGTGTCGAGAACCTTAGTAGTTCGTGATTTAGGAGCCTTGTGCGTCATAAACAGACTTAGTAACATGTGTGAGTGTGTTGACTGGTTTAGACGGTGAACCCGAGTTTCTAATGAGGATTATGATTAACTTAGAAAAACGAGAAGAGTTGGGATGGGAAAGTCCGTGTTCATGTGATCGGATAAGACAGTTGATGTATCTTCCAGGCTCGTGCCAGTGAATTCGTGTAGTCACTGGGGTTGGTTTGTTGGGCTAAAGTGAATTCGTGTAGTCACTTTAGTCAGTGAATTTGTATAGTCACCCGAGTTCTGCTTGAGTTCGAACCAGGCTAAAATCGGATTACGTGTAGTCCTCTGACCAATTCGTGTAGCGGTATTGGATGCATGTAGGGGATTTGTGAACAACCAGTTATCCGATGACAGGAGCATTGACTCTGTGTGAGATGTGGACCACTGATCTTTAGGTTGGTTAGTATTCAACCCAGTTACTGAATTCACATAGCTGTATGTTACCATTAGATTTCAGTTGCACGTATCACTATCTTTCCTGTTAGTATTATTATTATCATAGCATGGGTCATCAGACCGTTTTATTTGTTCATGTGAGATTTTGCCGTGTGTCATGCACACTGATGTACACATGTTTTCTCTGGTGTGCGTCAGACTTAGGAGACGAACAGGTTCAGTTTGATGATACAGTCGAGCCAGTGTATGCCCAATCAGAATGTCCTTCCGATGGAGTGGAAAAACAAACTGAAGTTTAGACATGTTTTCTTTTCTGTAGTAGCTAATGAACACTAGAACTCTTTTATAGTATTTTCCTTAGTTTGATGATGGATTCATTTATTTTATCAGTACTTTTTTTATGGACTATGTATTTCTTATTTCCTAGTTGAACTGTTGTTGTAATAAGGGTATGTTGGACCTATATTTTATAACTAGGATGATCTGTTGTTTATGATATGTTCATTTCTTATTCTTTGTTGTCTTTATATTCTTGCTATTGTGATCGGGGACCTGTGATTGAGAATTATGTATTTGACGCTTAGCGTATTGGATTGAGAAAAAAAAAGAAAAAAATGATAGTGTATATTTTTTTCTTAATCTAATACGTCACGGACTTGTTCATGTTCCGATTCCCGGGTATTTTGGGAAGCGGGGCGTGACACATTTCAAGTCATCCTCGCTAGACGTCCAGCAAATGGTCGAGTGGGCTCGTGGCGAGTCGTCTTTGATAAAGGGGTGACAAGTACCGTCTTTCGAGTCGACATGAGGGAATGTCGACTCAACAAGTCGGCTGAGTTGTCATCCCTACTGGTCTCTGGCCACCAACTTGATTAAGGCATAACATGCAGCACACATGCTCGTTACTTGACAATGAATTGCACTTTGTCAAATGGGAACACCATAACACCAGTACTATTATTTTGCAGGCTGGGCTATAATTTCTTGAATGGTCCACTGTAATAATTTCAAATATGAAGAAATTTTTAAAAAAGCCCGAAACCAAATTTTTTAAAAAAAATCGACTCACTCTAGTTTTTATTATAAAAATCGCCTTAGTTTCTGGTCACGTCAGTATCGTGACCAAAAACTATGTCGATTTAAAAAAAAACCGGCTTCCTAATTAATCAGGATTGGCAACCCTGACTAATTAGAACTGCGCATCGCCACATTCGGGGTTAGGTCATCTAAACAAGTCAAGGTTGCGAACCCCGACTAATTTGGTCGATGTTCCCAACCCCGATCGTTTTGGTTGAGTTCCTTGCCCCGTACAAAATAGTCGAGGTTCGCAACCCCGACCATTTTGCAGCGTCTGTCGTCGCTCGAGTCTAAATGGTCAGGGTTCCTCAACCCCGAAGATGGAGAAGTGGCTAAGTGATCAAATAGTCGAGGTTGCCAACCCCGATTATTTGGTGTAGGTCTGCCCGACTATATATATGAACCGCACCCATTCTTGCCCCAAGTTCACAATTTCTCTCTCTAACTCCACTCTCTTCCATTCTTTCAACCAGTGTTTTCAAAGGCGCGCCTCATTGCGCCTTATGCGCCTTACGATGTGGGACGGTGACGAAGTGCCCCACATCTGATGCAGCAGCGCCTTTTACGCCTTACGTACATCCTTACTTTGTGCAGGGTGCATGTAGTACATATCCCAATATAATTTTGTTTGTTAACATTTCAATCGAGTCTTTATACTTGATATTCCATATCCCAAAAAGCAAAATAAATCCATTAGGTCTTTTTAATAGCCTTCAATTAAGGATCATTACTAATCATTTGCTTGGATATTAGTTTTGATTTAACATTTGATTTGAAAATTGATGAATTTTGCTACTATGTTGGGTTTTAGCATTAGAATTAAGGTATTATATTGTGATTTTGTAGTAAGTTATTATTTATCATGATATTTTTTATGTAAATTCTTAAAACATGTTCTTTTACGCTTGATTACATATATTGAAAAATTATGTGCAGCGTGCGCCTCACATCACTCGAGCGAGCGCATCACGTTGCGTCTTGCGCATGTGTGCGTAATATTGCTTTGCGCCCCACATTGCGCCTCGCGCATTGACAACACTGCTTTCAACCAAGAGGTTCTCCCAACCCTATTTTGTGGCCTAAATTCATCGTGGAAGTCTGCTTAAGATCTTTAAGGTAATTTCTCTACATTCTCTCCTCTTTTAACATGTAAAAATCTAGGGTTTTTCTTTTTTTCTTCAACATTCAAATGTAGGGTTTTCATCAAAACCTAATTTCTAAGTTTTGAAATTTAATATCAATCGTTATTTTTATAGTGGTTTGAATGCTTTATGTGTTGATTGTTGTAATTGAAATTAAAATTCTAGGGCATAGAATGATCATTTCTAGGGTTTAGGGTTTTCATTTTGGGGTTTAGGGATTTTGATCAAAATAATATGAGATTATTTGCATCTAGGGTTTTCCTCTCTTATTCAATGGCTTGATAAAATAATTTTAAATTTTTTGCATTTAATCAATATCATCTTCTTTTGCATAGGTTGAACAATATGATTCTTATTGAGAAAATTAATTATGGAATGAATAATATGCCAATGTACGTCAGAAGGTAACAACGATATTAATGATATCGGAATCATATAGTTACTGTGACTTGATTAAGAAATTATACTGAGTTACGAAAATTGGCCCACGAGAGTACCGACTAAAAATAATATGCAATTGACTCATAACTTTTGATAGAACATCTGCAGTTGAGATCTCAACGATGATCATATGAGTATTATGTTTAATTTGAGCAAATCGCAACCAACGGTAAAATTGTTTATTGAAAACTTTCTATATTTAATTTGAGCAAGTCGCAATTTGGGAGTGCAAATACTTCGTATTACACGTACTCTTCTGAGTGGTATTAATCAAGCCACTATAGAGATACATACAAATCGTGTTTCCATCCCATTGTAGATAGTCATTACTGGCTACCCTATAACGGGCCGCATGTATTACCTCATGAATATAAAAGACAAGCCGGACGTCCGCGATCAGCACGCATAAAAAGTACGAATGGATGAATGATGGGAATGAACTCTAAAGAAAAATAAGTGTAGATATTACAGACAACCGGGTCTTAATAGATCTAATTGTCTCACCAATCCAAATAGATAGTAATTAATAGGTATAATTTATTTAATCTATAATTTTATTCTACTTCATTTGTAAGTCAATGCATACTTGTAAATTCTGTAATTTGTTTTAATTCAATTTATCATATGTTATAATACTAACACATTTTAGCTTTATATGTGCAGATATTTACAGAATACACGTCGGACCATTGACATATGAGGTCCTATATGATCAAGATCGACACCGATCCGCGTAGATAGACTCAGAGGAGGTAAATTACATTTTTATTATTTTCAATCATTTTAAATTTTCAAAGTTAGTACTTTTACTGATTATTTAAAATGGTTCATGTATGCAAGCCCCGAGTATTACTATTGTTGATCATACTTGTGCACATTCGAGTCGGGATTTGACGGATCCACAGGTCCAATATTATGTTCGTCAAGCAGGTTTTTTTTTGAATGTTCACAAATCAAATGGGTAAGACTCGATTGGCCTCTTTTGATGACATTGATTAAACGATGGAGGCCCGAGACAAATACATTCCACATGCGCAAGGAGAATCGACTATTATTTTGTAGCATGTAGGGGTTTTACTTGGCCTCAAAGTGGATGGAGATGTTGTTACGGGTACCGATGACTTCAACTAAATAGGAGTATGTGAACGATTGCTGGGTCAAGCTCCTATTATGAAGGGTGGTAAGATGAAGCCCGAGTGGTTACGAAATAATTATATAAATGTACCGATCTATCAACTGATGAGAGCGTCAAGAGCTATGCCTCTGCGTATATACTCCATATAATCGGTACAATTCTATTTCCAGATTCAACTAAGGATTCGGTGCATGTTAGATGGTTGCCACTTCTTAAGGATCTTGAGTGTGGAGAATTATCTTGGGGGAGAGCAGTGTTAATTTATATCTATAGAGAGATGATAAAAGTGACATTCATACAAAATAAAGAATTCAAAGGTTGCGTAACTTTATTGCAAATATGGTCATGAGAGCGATGCCATCTGGGAACACTAGATTTGTATGGTCAGATTCCGTTAGGATGCAGGTATATTTGTTTGTAATAGATATGATTACATGTAATTTTATACATTTATTTTAATCTATACTATATATTTGTTTATTAAATAGATGGAATGTTTCTATATATTGGCAAACCTCCCAAAGAGTCATGAAAACTTTTATAGGAAGTCAGGAACGAACTTGATCAAATTGAGGATGAACAGGTATAAAATTATAAATTCTTACTATATTCAATCAATACATCATATGTTGCTGATATGTAAATTTACGTAATTTTCTTTATAGGTCAAGTGGATTCCCTATGAATCGGTTTTAGCTTCACTACCAAATATTTGCAGAAATAGTGAAGATATATGGCGTGCCCGAGTACTGATTATATGTTTTGAGATTATCGAAATGCACGTACCCTATCGTGTGCTCTGATAATTTGGATTAAAACAACATACTCCAGATCCTGTAGAAAGAATAGAATGAAATCCCCGAAAAGGAGCACATCATCAAAATTGAAAGATAATTCGTTATGTTTACATTGAGAATTGGGAGTTGAGAGAGGATGTTGTAGTGATGGAGAGGGCTGACGCACCAGAACTAGATGTGTACTTATGTTGGTATTAGAGGATTACTCACCGATGGATATTTCGGAAGAATAAAACACCTAAGGAGTACATACCGAGAGGCCCGTTTGAGAGAGTTGGTAAGTGTATAGGCAAAATATACAATTATTTCGTGATTATTATTTTTATTATCATCTAATTGCTAATATTCCTCTTTCGATTTTTATCTTATAGGTACAAGAACTCGATGAGGTTGCTTCTATTACACATGATGTATTAAGATCAACTACCGAGCCAGAGGCGAGGAACGCATTTGTTCGCATCATAGGAAAAATTTAGTCCGCTCTTAAAAAGACGCGTCATGCAAATCGTGATGCACGTGAGGAACGATTCATAAGGTACGAGTGTCGACGGGTCCGAGGACAGACAAGAGTAGACTCAAGTCCTGCACATGATGAAGCCAGAGGCTTATAACAGGCTCAAACCGGATGTTCACAGCAGGTTCAAGTCGATGAGGATGTCATGCACTCACAAGTTCACACACAACCGGACGATGAGATCATCCAAGCTCATGTTAAAGGCAAACGGTAAAGGGGGAGAGGAAGAAGAGGAAGAGCGAGAGAGAAGGTGAGGGAGAGCGAGAGGAAATGGAGTTCTAAATATTTGCTAAATTTCGATATACTCTATATGATGTTTATGTTTGAAATGCTACGAGTTTATGTTTGAAATGCTACTGTGACTTGATTATGGTTGGATTTTTAGTAAGTGAATTACATGTTATGTTTTTATTAGAGATTGGTTATAGATGTAATAATTATATGAAGACGTGTTTATTTATGATTAAAACTGATTGTGGATTGATGTGTAGCAAGAGAGTTGTGTTAAACTTAACAATTTTAGTTGAGGATTGATATATGCTAGCACGAGATGAGATTCTTCAGCAAGTATGTGGGCTGGAGGGTCTCTGCCAAATAGTTAGGATTAGGAACCCTGACCATTTTGTGCACGCGATGCACGTTCTGCTAAAGACAATTTTGTGCGGGGCTATCCCAAATGGTCAGGATTCGGGGTTAGGAACCCCGACCAAATTAGTTAGGGTTCATAACCCCAACTTGTTTAGATGGCCTAACCCCGGATGTGGCGATGGCCAGTTCTAATAGTCGGGGTTGGTTGCCAACCCGACTAATTAGGAAGCCAATTTTTTTTTTAAATCGACCTAGTTTCTGCCCACGATGCTAACGTGGCCAGAAACTAGGTTGGTTTTTATAATAAAAACTAGAGCGGGTCAATTTTTTTAAAAAAAAGTTTGGTTTGGGGCTTTTTTGAAATTTAAAAAAAACATTTATCATTTTAGATTTTCCTATATAGAAAACTTAACTTAAAGAAAAAAGTGGAGATTTAAAATCTTACTAGATATTTTAAGGACAAATTTTCAAAAACAACCCGTTTAGAAACTTAATCTTAAAAAGTGACCTATTTAGAAATTATTTACTAAATTCGATCCAGTTTTAACCAACTGGCTGAAACTAGGTTGAATTTGATGAAAAAAATTACAAAACTTCACGGGACTTCAAGTCCCACGAAGAAGTCCCAGATAATCAAGTTTAAGAGGGTTTTAAACTTCACGGGTTTTATACATTTTTTCACCAAATTCGACCCAATTTTAGCCAGTTGGCTGAAACTAGGTTAAATTTGGTATATATTTTTCGAATAGATCGTTTTTTTAGAATAAGTTTTGGAATTGGGCTAAATTGAAATTTTGTCCATATTTTAACCTTTGCTGCATTGGGCACCGAAATGAGAAGAGCTTCATCAATCGATTCACAGGCATAACTATCCCCATCGATCTCAATCTTGCAGCTCCCTAAATCGAGATCGAATACATAAATGACAGATTTTACGGGGATTTTTGAATAGAAAATTTAGGGTTTTGAGCAGTACCCGATAAAAGTTGGAGAAGGAGACTATCGCATTTTTCGCGCCATCGGATTTCTTTGTAATGCGATTTCGAATTTCGATGTGAGAAAATTTTGGGGGAAAATTATCGTTGCCATTTTATGGAGAGCGGGAAGTGTTCTGTAGACCAAAGTATTAAATGGGTTATTTGAGACAGCCCATTGATGCATCTCTATCACTGAGGCCCAAGCCCAAATGCTCACCTCTTCCAGCTGGAAAACCCAGAAACAAAATTAATAAGGAGGCGAGCAACGGCTTCATGTACTGCGAAATCGAAAAATAAGCCCTCTCTTTTTCAGAAATTTAATGTCTAAAATTTTCAAAATTTGCATTCCCGCTACTTTCTACTCTCCTCTTCTTCGCTTTTTGCGGCTAGCCCCTTCTACTATTCTTTTGTTACCAAACCCTAGAATTATTTCCTCTTTCTAGGGCATCGGATGGAGCAATTCAACTCCAAGCTTTACGATAAGTACCAGAATCTCAAGGTAACTCCTTTGTCTCAAATCCGTATCAAGAAAATCAAAAGATATTTTCTTTTTCTAATTTGGGGTTCAATTTCTTCAGAAGAGGAAGTTAATCGACGAGGAGGAGTTGAGCCATAAAAGAGACGCTGCTCTTAGAAGCTACCAGCTCGGTATTTTGTTGATAATTTCCCAAACTCTGTTTCTTTTTGGGTGTCTAGGGCTTGAGATCTGGAATCTTTTTGCAGAGGTTGAGGAGCTGATTGAAGAGTTGAAGAATGAGAACGACCGGTTGCGATCTGAGATGTGAGTGTTATTTCATGGGTTGTTCTTTAAATGTATTTATTGAAATGTTTAACCGTGGGATGTTGTGTTATTGTGTTGTAGAATTGAGCTGCAAAAGAAGTACGATGAGAGCCAGAAGCTAGTGATTGAAGAGAGCAAAAACAGTGAGAAAGCAGACACCTTTATGTTTTAATTTTATGCTTACATGTGTGTTTTGAATTTACAATGTTTTATACAGTAGAACATATTTAGGTGAAGTATTTCATTCTATTTCCGTTCAGGTTAAGTTTGTTGAAGAATTAGCATGCCCTTACTGTGATAGTAGTATATTAGAAGTTATAAAACAATGTACTCAAAAATAGCAATTGACAAGTTTGAGGTCACAAATATACTGATTTGATGGGTAGGATAGGATTCACGTCCAGTGCAACATGTGTATTTGCTATCTAAATTCCTTTCTTATTCAATTATAGGACATGTGCTTTCATAATTCATTTTAATTATAGTGTAATAGCATACCAAAAAAAGTTCTAAATTAGCTGAAGGAAGAAAGCCCTATTACCTACTTATCAGATGTTGAGGGAATTATCAAAATGAGATAAAACCGAGATATGCAAACCAAATAAATCAAACTCATCTGTGTGAGCATGGGCATAATACTTGTTAGAAGTTACGAAACAATGTATTCATGAAACGTGCATTGCTCAAATGAGAATGTTGAGATGGATGTGGCAATATATTAAAGGGTGGGATAACAAATTGGCGCATGTATAAGAAAACATCATTAGCTTCAAAAAGCTAAGATGAATAGTCCCATTACTTTTTTAAGTCCCTACAGTGTCTCTTATGTGCAGAGACCAACAAGTGCTGTTGAGTCCAACTCTATTTCGCCTCAACTGAACTATTGTGATGTCCATTTTTTCCGTCAATGTTTTACATCACTTTACTATGTTCTTTTCCAGTCAGTTCGCTAGTTCTGGCAATCATATTAAGAGACTCATGTCATGAAACATAATGGATGTTGGTGTCATTTATATATTTAACTCATACTCTTACTGTGGTAACTAATACGATTAGCTTACTGTGGTGTCATTTATATATTTAGTTCCCTTGAGTTATTGAACTTCACTGCATGTTTATCTTACAGAAAGAAGCAACGTGAACAAATGTATGCAACTCATCATGCTTGAACAAATTATAAGAGAAGTAGAAAGATGGGAAGAAATTATGTTCGCATATTAATAAAGATTTGGATACAATAAGAAAGAAGAAAAAGAAGATTAGGGTCTTATGTTGGATCAAGCACCTTGCATATCTTCATGGAATACTCAATTCCAGCTTATCGACTAATTAATGAAAAATACTATGATGATATCCATTATAGGCCTAATTGACTCAAAAATAAAACAAATTAGCTCCTACTTAAACTCGGATTTTCTTCAATAAGATGATTCATGAAAACACTTTATCCCCAACCATCCCACTATAAAATTTAGAAAACCATACTGCATCAGATACATATGCTTTACTAAAACTACAAAATAGTTTTCGAGTACTTCTTGTAATTTTACCTTCAAATGGCAATATTGAAAGATAACACCCTAGAAATTCAAATTTGAAACTGTTGAAGGGGTTCTCAAGCAAAGTTTTCAAACCTTGCTAAATTCCAGTTCAAGTGTCAGCTTTAATACTGGTTTCCAAATTTATTTTAAAAGAACCATATGTGGTGCACCCCAGACAGAATCAAGTTTCAAATATTGCATTAGCACCGAAGTTATATTTATCCTATGTTATTTGGCACTAATTTAAGAAACAATGCTGATTACCATTTAAATTACTTTATATATTTGATATTTGATGTCTATCGCTATTATAGAACATTTCTTTTATTTGAAGATGAAGTAATGTCCGTAGACATGCAAGCATTTAGTCATTAATTGCTAAAGATTACATCATTTACCACTGAAATTGTATTTATACTATGTTATTTGGCAATAATTTAAGAAGCATTGCTGATTGCCATTTATGTTCTAGTTGATGTCTATTGCTATTATAGAACATTTCCTTTAGTTGAAGATGAAGTAATATTTGTAGACATGCCAGCATATAGTCATAAACTGATCAAATTGTGTAACAGAAAAACAGCTCTCTGATGAAGTAGGAAAACTTCAGAATCTATTATCTGAGAAGGATGACCATGCCAATGGTGTATCACCCAAATCTTCTTATACTAGTCCTAGACGCTCATCGAGGAATACACACAAATGTTCATCAAAGAAGACGACTCCATATCAATCGGTCACACGAAGTAAGGTCCAGTATAAAGAATCCACCGACAATCCTTATGAAAGCTGTCAACAGGAGAAACATGTGGTATGAAGATTATAACTACATATTGTTGTCTTCAAGTTGTTGAAAAATATTGCAACTTGTTGAATCTTCGTTTTTAGTGCCTGACTGATCGATTAATATTATTCTCTGAAATTATGATACATGTACCTGACATGGAAATTTACAGCCAGAATGCTGCCGGAATAACGTAACAGGTTCAGGTGCATCTTCTATTTGAAAATGCTTATTTGTAGTCTTAATCAACCAATCATTCCAAGTCTTTCTTATATTAGGTTTGATATTTTGATAGGAGATGCAATGAGTGAAGATAAACTAACATGCACATTTCAGTCTCTCTTGGAGTACTTTGTCAGCATGAAATTTTCATTGAAACTGCAAGCTGATGGGCTATGTATTTTAGCGATCCATCAAAGGAGTGGTAATTTACTAACTTCCAATCATCAACTCGTATTTTCTTAGAAATTAGACATCCAAAATCCTTCGCATCGCTTTCCAAAAGCAAAATTTCTTTTAGCTACTTCTATGAACTGACTAATATTTTCTAATTAGTACCCTTCCTCTTATGTGTATATCTACCTCCTATTTGTATTATTTTCATTACTGTGCTAGAATCTATAGATTGCAAGTAACTGGTTCTTTCAATATTGCCACATGTAAACTCTTGTAAACTGGGACATCTTTTTTTTCTATTTAGTCATTATGTCCCACGATATTTTTCACAGAAGTTTCCAATGGGCATGTTGATGATCCCCTTAATTCCAAGACCAAACCCAACATATGGATATGGGATCGTATACTGTTTTTTATAAGATGTTGAACAACATGTGTTTTCTATTCCTGTGCCGAAAGCTAAATCTCTCACCTTATAAAACATTGCTGCTGTAACATGAATTTCATATGTAAATATACTTCCTTTAAAATTTCAATCCATTTAATTGCATATGGGATCATATACTGTTTGTTAAAAGATGTTGAACAACATGTGTTTTCTATCCTCTGCTGAAAGCTAAAGCTTTCCCTCACCTTATGAAACATTGCTGGCGTAGAATATGGATTTCATTTGTAAATATGCTTGATTGCTATCTTAGCTTCTTAAATGGAGAATAGTGAATGCTTATTTTCTCGCAAGAATGTCCCTCAAAGTATACTGATACTAAGACCTCAGCAAACCCATTTTGAGGAACAACTGCGTATAGATGGTGATTTCATGCGAAAGGGACATTTGTCTCTTGTAGTCCTTTCTTCTTCTTCTACTGTTCTTAAAGCTCATCGAGAAACCCAAGTGTTGTGTGGCGTCCTATTTATTATCTTGTTGAATCATTGTGAATTTCTAAACCACATCTAAACTCGTATTTAGATGATTATATCATTGTCATCACATAAAATTTTAGCTGAAAATTGTTTCATCTTTGAGAATAAATTGTGTTGAGAAAGGTCCAATATAACTGATCAAGGTTTCTTCATGACGTTTGACTTGATGTAGAACCTTGCTCATATTGAGGATGCAGATCCTACTTCAATCACATAAGCACACAATAAGACAATAGAATCCCAATAATTGAAGAATAATACAATATTGAAGTGGTTAGAGGGTGTTAGAGAGGGCTTATTTTTGGTCAAAGTAGCTTCTAAGCCAGCTTATTAATATATGACTGTTTGGTACAGCACACATAAGCTAGCTTTTACATCCCACTTGAAAAAGTTGGATTCCACAACTTATGAAATACTAGCTTATATAAGCCCACCTAAATGAGCTAGGTTTGACCAAGTAAATAACTTTTATACCCATACAATTTTTGTAAGAGTTCTTTCATAAAAGCCAAAAGTCATCCTAGCTTAAAAGCTTCTAAAGCCTCTCCAAACACCTTCTTGGTCAGATCAAATTCGAACTACATCCACTGGGCAAAAATAGAAAGATTGATTACATTACCCTTAGGAAAAACTAGATTACAAGAGAAATTCCTCATCTCTCTTCACTCATCCTTTCCCTCACATAGCCCTAATCACAAATCCTCTCCGAAGTTCATCTCATATCTCATTCATTATTGACTAATATCGGCTTTGCAGGATATACTTTTACTCTGACATGGGTAAGGCATGCGGATGGAAGAGACGGAGAGATGTTTTACCGGGTATCTACCCTGGGGACACTAGAGAGGATTGCTCTTGATTGGATGAAGGAGGACATGGTTTTCAGCGTGACCATGTTCTCTGTTTTCTTAGAAAGAATAAAGAGAGTTCTTGGACACTCTTGATTGAATCCTTGGCATCTCTCTTCATCTTAAGCTGCAGAAAGCTTCGACTTTGAGATGTACAACTGCTAATCATTTTGCCAGAAAGAGACTCCATGTACTACTGAAGATCATTGTATATTGGGCAATGTTTAATATTTTGGCTACTAAAATGCTGTCAAGGAATTGATTTGACTAATGTATGTTAAGCTCTCGTCTGCTGCTGTGATGTTACTTAGCAGTTTGAACTGTTAGAAATATTGTGTTCTTTCAGGTTTGAGAAATGCGATTGATGTTTATCAATTGATTGAGCAAAGCATACGTTTTCCACGCTGCGAATATGTGGTGATGTCTTTTTTGGACAACAATTCACATCCATGATTCTATTTTGATTGAGAGAGAAATATGTGTGT
>BQKN01000256.1:437952-449628 GCA_022839385.1 Asparagus kiusianus
ACACACACACACACGTGTGTGTGTCATGCAAAGAGGAAGTCACCTGGATGAGTGCTTGAGCGGTATACTTTCTCTTTCATTCTTTCATAATCAACTCTTTTTTCCAAACCAATAGCTCTAAACTTACAACATAAGGCTCATCTCTTAAGTTATATAGCTTTCCTTTGTACTTGCATTCATGTATACATACAAACAAAATCCAGCACTTGCTACTCTGACTCTGTCTTTCGTTGCTTGCAGTTTTCTCCTCAACTTGTTTCTTTGGTGGAAGCTGATCGAACACGTCATCAGCATCATACAAAGCATCTTTGAGTTGCCATAGCCATTCGTTCAATCCTCCAATGATCTCTTGCTACCCACTCTCCGCTATCTCCACAACAGCTTTGATATGAGGAAGAGCTTTTTTGTGCCTCTCAATCTTATCTTTCATCCGACTATCCTGAGCAAAATACTTATTTGCTAAACAGTTTAACCCAATCCCCACCATCTTCTCGATAATAATGGTCACTCTGACCACCACTATATTGATATCATATTGAGCATGGTATCTTGCTTGTTAGCAGCAGATATAAATTCGGCAAGTTTAATTGCAGATAGCGGTAGATGGACAAATTTTTAAAACCAATCCCTTTCACTATTTATTTTTAAAAAAATTTCGCTTTTGCAAAAAAATTTAAAAACCGACCTGGTTTCAGCCCTATTGCTGAAACCAGGTCGGTTTCTGAAAATTTTTTTACGAAACTTCACGGGAGTTGAACTCCCGTGATGTTTAGCATATTTTTAAACTTCATGGGAGTTCAACTCCCGTGAAGCTTAATTTCGTGAATAAAACTCCACGGGAGTTGAACTCCCATGGAGTTACAAGCCAAATTTCCCAGAGCGAGCGATCGCTCTGGGAAATTTGGCTTGTAACTCTACGGGAGTTCAACTCCCGTGGAGTTTCGGCCACC
Source organism: Asparagus kiusianus (assembly GCA_022839385.1). Classification (NCBI taxonomy): domain Eukaryota; kingdom Viridiplantae; phylum Streptophyta; class Magnoliopsida; order Asparagales; family Asparagaceae; genus Asparagus; species Asparagus kiusianus. The sequence goes on from BQKN01000256.1 coordinate 438,903, forward strand.
CTATATAAGCGCGCGCGTATCATTCCCGATCTCACTTCTCCCTCACGCCGCTGCCCCAAACCCTAGCCCTCTTCCTCGTCCTAATCGTCGCCGGCCAGGTCATTTTCGACCGCCTCCCGCCATTTCCGACCGTCGGAACCCCACTCCAACCGTCGGAACCCTATTCCGACCGTCGGCACCTCATTCAGACCGTCGGAACCGTCTGTTGTCGCCGGAGTTCGACAGATTGAAGGTAAATTCCTCCTAAAATTATTTATTCTCTTAATTTCTTGTATTTTTTAACTATTTCATTGTGATTACATGTAAAAAATTAGATTTTAGAATTTAATTGTGAATTATTTATGAATTTTGTGAAGAAAACTTAAATAATTTTGTTGATTTAGAGGGTAAATTATCAATAATGTAAAAAATAGTGTTACTACATATGTATGACATCTAATTGATTTTAAAAAAATAGTGTTATCAATAATTTTGTCGATTTTAGAATTTTATTGTGAATAATTTATGAAATTTGCTCAGAAAAATTACATAATTTTGTGAATTTTGTGGATTTGGAGGTGAAATTATAAAAATATAAAAATTAGTGTTATATGACATCAATTAGATTTTAGAATTTAATTGTGAATAATTTATGAATTTTGTGAAGAAAAAGTAAATAATTGTGGATTTGGAGGTAAAATTATCAAAAATGAAAAAATTAGTGTTACTACATATGTATGACATCGGTATATGAATTTGGGTAAAATTATGGTTCCCTAAAATTGATATAGGATTTAATGGTAAGTAACAATAAAATTTTAAAGTCTTTTAGTGTAATATTGATCTTGAATGTTTTACTCTTCAGAGGTAATGATGAATGATCGAATTGTAATTTTGTGTTCGTATGATTGGAAGAATAACTACCTCGAAAATAATATGCTCGTTTATGAAGGAGGTGCGACGAGACCGTTGTTTATAATAAAATCATGTACTTTCGATGAGTTGGTTAATGAATTACACAAACTTACATTAACCAACTTACGTGAGTATCACCTCAATGTTATTTGCAATTATCCTATTATGGAGAACAGGACAAGTCTCATTAGAGTCTTACATGACGAGAAACGTTCGATCGAATTGTTCATTAAAACATCAAAGGAATTTGGGCAAATCGTTGAATTATGACGGAATGTATTCCTGCATGTTGGAGGACCCTAATGTTGATTCCGTTAGCTTTTTATCTCCTCAACAAGATGAAGGTTGGACACAATCACGATATATGAGCGGTCCTTCGTTTGTGGGCACTTTGAATGCGGTCGATACTAATACGGGAGTTCAAGAAGATAATACAAGTGTTGAATCTGAGAATGGTGATGAAGAGGAAGGCTTACAAATTAATAGCATGACCTTGATAGATCGTGATGAAGGGGACAACCACCACATTGACGGGTGTTATGCTAATAATGAGTATGTTGTCTTAGAGGATCCGCCGCCCGATGAACTTCAAGGAGAAGAATGGATTGATAACTTCGTGATGGAAAGTGTTCCTATTAGCACTAATAGCGGTCATGATACGACGAGGATTTCTCATTCGTGAAGGGAAATCTTTATAAGAGTAAGTAGAAATTGATTCATGCGCTTCGCTCGTATGCCATTGCAAAAAATGTCAAGTTTAGGCCAACAAAAAATGACACAACAAGCTATAATGCAATTTGTTTTTATCGCAAAGATGGTGAAGATGAAAATCTTGGTGGACACTACGACGGGAATGTGAATTGTCCTTGGAAGCTTAATTCACGTTCGGGTGTAAGAGTAGGTAGGCATTTCAAAATCACGGCGTACAACGGAGTCCACACATGTAGCAATCCTCAATTGGAGATGAATAACAAGCATGCGTCCTCTTCTTTTATATATCGATTGATTTTGTCGCATCTGAGGGAGGATCTTGATTTACGACCGAAAGATATTCGTCTTTTAGTGCATAAAACGATTAACTTGGATGTATCATATAATAAGTGTTGAAATGCTATGAGGAAGGCGATGATAAAAATATTTGGGGATTGAGACAAATCTTATGAGATCTTACCGTATTATCTTGAAGCACTCAAAAGAGAAAATCCTGGGACTGTATATGAAGTTTCATCAGACCCTCTTGATGGCGAAGAACGATGATTTACGGGTGTATTTTGGGCATTTGGGTCTTGTATTGAGGGTTTCCAATACTGTCGTCCTCTTCTTAGCATTGATGACGCCCACTTATACGGCAAGTACAAAGACGTTTTGCTTGTTGCCACCGGAGTTGACGCGGATGGTGGTTTGTTTTCTTTGGCGTTTGCAGTGGTTGATATTGAAAACACAGAGAATTGGGCGTGGTTTTTTACATGCATTAGATATCATATCCTGAGTGTGGGGGGCGGCTGATTACATTCATATCTGATAGGATGAAAGGAATTCCAAGAGCACTCCAACGTCATTTCCCATCACCACATGCACATCGTTATTGCTTGCGACATATTAGGTACAACTTCAAGAAGAAATATGGAAACGATCAGGTTCAAGATCTTCTTTGGCAAGCCAGCTGTGCAACAGAAAAATTAGTTTATAACCAAATACGAGAGAGGATTAAGTTTATATCTCGAGCTGCACATGATTGGATCGAAACTAGTTTGGGACCACACAATGTTGATAAGTGAGCTTTATGTGAAGATTACGGGAGACAGTTCTGTATGATGATTACGAACGCTTCAGAGAGTTTCAATGGCGTGCTCAGGGGAGCATGCGATATGCTCACTAGTTGCTAAAACATTAACAGACTTAATAACTTCTTTCTACGACGTCGCGAACTTGGTGAAAATATTCGCTCGGAGCTCACACCGAAGAATGATGAAATGTTAGCGGCTCGGATACAGTTTTAATGAATGGGAGGTTATTAAGGGAATATCACATAGAGAAAATCGCTCCTACAAAGTTAACATGTTAGTGGATCACTCGTGTACGTGCACTTGCAATGTACCGTAATTACAATGGATTCCTTGTTCACATGTTGTCGCGGCTTGTTCTGATCTACAAGGTGGTGCGAGGATTTCACATTATGAGTTCGTCACGGTTTGGTATTCTACTTACAACTATCGACAAACGTACAAAGAGTGTTTTCGTCCACCATATGATAGTCGACATTGGACACAAGACAGACCACTGATATTACCTCATTTGTGTAAAAGGCCGGTGGGGCGTCATCGTTACATACGAATTAGAAATTGTATAGATGACGGTCGTGAAGGAGTTAGGAGGAGAAATAAGTGTAGTAGATGCGATCAACCGGGCTATAACAAAAATAATTGTCCAGCTAGGATTAGGCTTTGATGTTGTAATTTGTAGCGGTTTCGATCTGTGTTTGTTTCCGTATGTCATTTGTGATTGTAATTTGTAGCGGTGTCGTTCTGTGTTTGTTTTCGTATGTCATTTGTGATTGTAATTTGTATCGTTTCGTACTATGTTATATTAATTTAATGTTCGGTTTCAAGTTATTGCCTTCTTCACGTTGCGCATTCGTTTGTTGTTTATATATAACTAGGTGAGTATTTCATCAGAAAGATATAACACATTGTACATTATCTTCTAATATTATTCTCAGTTATATTCATTATGGATCCGGGACCGATACGCCCCGACGTTTTGACCCTCCAGGAGAGCCACGTTTCAGACCATATTGGCTCAGGACAGGTAAAACATCTTTTGTATATATTCCTTAGCATTGGTACTAATTTTAATTTTTCGCATTATACTTAAATCAATTCTTTTTGACGTACAGTCCGTACCAGACATCACCATGATCGAGCATTCCCAGAGCCATTCGACTTGGGTCATTGAGGATGCGAGAGTTCTAAAGCTGATCTCTCAGGTCGGTTTCCGGGAGTGTTCGACGGTTTGATATATTAGGCTTGATTGGTCGCTTATCACTGCACTGATTGAGAGGTGGAGGTCAGAGACCAACACCTTTCACATGCATATAGGGGAGTGCACCATCACCTTACAGGACGTGATCGTCATACTTGGATTTCGAATCGATGGGTCGGCAGTTACGGGCACTGATGATTATAGTTGGCCGGAGGTATGTGCTAGGCTTCTTGGCCAGGTTTCTGACTTGAGGAGTGGTGCGATGAAGCTATCGTGGCTTCGTCAGACATTTCAGGGCGACATACTAGAGGATGCCAGTATGGAGACGCTTCAGTTCTATGCTCGTGCGTACATATTGCACATGATAGGGTGCGTGCTTTTTCCTGATGCGAGCAAGACTCTTGTACATGTACAATGACTGCCGTTGCTGGAGGATTTTGTCGTATGTGGTGCACTATCGTGGGACAATACGGTATTGGCATACTTGTATCGAGAACTGGGTAGAGTATCCCTGATGTAGAATAAAGAATTTGAGGGATGCTGCACATTGATACAGATTTAGTCATGGGAGCGCATTCATATTGGACGTCCTATTTTACTTGTGCACTGTGACCTACAGGGGTAGTTTCCTTTAGCGTACAGGTATAATTGTACACACAAATTTTATTCGTACTGAATTTATACTTATATATTCTCTATTCTGCATATAGGTATAACGTGAGGTACGCTAAGTACCGATCAGCAACGCGCCATCGTGAGTTTTATCGAAATGAGCTTGATGGCCTCCAACACAAACAGGCAAATATAAGTCGTTATGAATATTATAGTTTTGTTGTTGATACTGATAAATGTTTTATTTTATTTCAGTGCAAGTGGAGACCTTATACATCGTCGGAGCTCGATATGCATTCTCTTGCACCCATCTATCGAGATACTCCCGACTTGTGGAGAGCCAGAGTTTCATTGATTTGTTGGGAGATCGTGGAGATGCATGTCCCTGACCGTGTGTTACGACAGTTTACGCTCTCTCAACATGTGCCAGATCCTGTCGAGCAGATCGATCGTCGGCGGAGATCTACTTCGCATCATACCGACTGGGTCATATTCCGTGCGGCCTACATAGACAGGTAGGCTCACAGGTGGGATTTTATCCAGGATACGAGGCTCATAGCTGTTGACTATACCACGTATATGCGTTGGTATTGGGTTATCACACGTAGATGGATCACGCGTGACCCACAGCCATCAGCTGGACACATGCCATGCCCACCGACAGACAGTTACATCCCTAGTGGGATGAACGAGAGAGATTACGTAAGTTTCTACGCTAAATTATAACATTTTTCTTGAGTTGGTAGTTAATAAATTGTTTACCTTACAGGTCCGTGCTTTTGATAGCATTGAGGCTGATATTGATGCGATCGTGCCTGAGATTCAGGATCAGATGGCGTTAGGACTCCTCAACAGGATCAAGAAGATCATAGCGCAGGTGTTTCATAAGACTCACGTCGACGAGTTCGCAGGCCGTGAGGACAGGTCTCGATCATTTGGGCAGGCGTACACTCGACGCCGACGGTCACGTGACGATGATGCCGGCACTTCGCATGCCGATGGAGCCGGCACTTCGCATGCTGATGGAGCCAGCACTTCTTAGCCTCATACACAATCGGATACTCAGATAGTCGAGATTCATCAGCAGGAACGCGGGGGGCGGGGAAGAGCGAGGGGGAGGGGGAAGAGAGGGAGAGGAAGGAGATGAGCTATATTGGGTTGTATTTGAACTTATTTTGTTAAAATTTATAACTTGTATGAATTTTTAAATACTATATTTTTGTGGATCAATTATATCTTGATATGTGATCTTTTTAGTATTGTTTGATTCGTGCGTGTTTAAATCATATATATATTGTAGTAATTGTTGTTAACAGGTAAATAACTGTATATATGAGTTAAATAGGTAGATGTATATAAAACATGCACAACACAACAGCCTGTGCATGTTTTGTAAAACCTGCAACTTCACGGGAGTTCAACTCCCGTGAAGTTGTAGTCTAAATTTCCCAGAGAGCGATTCTCTGAGAAAATTACCCTGTTACTTCACGGGAGTTCATTGAACTCCCGTGGAGTTTTTAATCTTGTAACAGACTTTACGGGAGTATGTTGTTAGTGTAAATCTTCACGAGATTTCAACTCCCGTGAAAATTTTTGAAGAAATTAAGCTTCACGGGAGTTGAACACCCGTGAAGTTTAAAACTATGCTGACGTTTTTTGCAATTAAAAGTTCAAATAGTATTGTTTCGAAAATTTATCCTAGTACGGTAGATACTCCCTAATTCTTTTTCATTAATCAAGAAATGGGGATTTATATGTACCCTCCATTCCGCGGTGAAATTGAGACGGTGATTATCAAGTACATGCAGAAATAGCAATGTGAATAAGAAAACAAAAAGTTTGTTGGTGCATTAAGACTTGTTAACAAATAATTATCTTTGTTGGAATCCTTTAGCTTTATAATTTTCCAAACTGATGACAAGGTTTCATTTGCACTGATATTCCACCGTGTGCTTGTTGGTAATTTTTTTATTCTTAATTTCATTATTCAAAATTTAGGAGGGACAACAAATTAACCATATCTCTTGCAAGTGTAAATATCTTGGACCTACTTTTGAGAGTTCTTGTCGAACAGTTGAAGAGCACTTTGTGACTTGTTGTGACCTCGTTTTGAGTTTCTACTTTAGATGAAAAGAAATCAACTTTTAAAGAGATGAATTAAGATGCGCTTTGTGCTTGCAACATATAAAGCACTTAAGCTACACCGCTTGATTTGTTTATCACAGTCGGTCTGAGTTAGGATGGTGTAGGCAGTTTTAGTTTAATCCCCAATTTTTTTTATTTATAAATGCTTTCCAAGTTTATAATCATTTTTCTAGCTAAATGCCAATTTGGTCTCAGACTTCATACTCCAATTGGTTCATGTTCTTTCCTTGTAATAAATCTTCATACTTAAATTGGTCCGGTACTTTAATCTTTTCTCAATTGGCTAAAAGATCAACTCGGTCTCTATACTAAGGCTTCATACTTGAACTGGTTCTTCCACTTTCTTTTTTCTCAATTTTGTCATTTAACCCATTATTAGATGTACGCTTAGTCCTTTTTAAACTCTCCATTAAAGAGTCCGTTAAATGAAAATTAGAAGGACAAAACTACCCCTAATTCAAGAAACGAAAAAGTGCAGCTGATATCATGTACACGAGAACCGGTTCACGTAAACGAAGAAGTTCCGGCAATCTAAGTTCATTTTTATGAATTACCTCTTTGCAACATCTTGTAGTAATCAGACTGGCGTATTAAACCACACGGAAGATGCTCAATTTTAGCAGCAAACTTCAGTATTTTCTTAATGAACCTATTTCAACATTTAATTCGTAAGGGTTGCAGATTTGGTCTACGAACTATTTGCCAGGCGATATTGTTATGCTAAGTTCCCCTAAAATAACTTATGATAAGAGAAACCGAGGTCTCTTCTAATTACACTCAAATTTATCCTCCATGCCATGATTGGGAAAAATCTTGTGAGCAGAGAAGCTGCAGTCTCTTCTCTTTTTGCTAAAACACTGAATAATATTTGAGAAGACCACTACTACTACACAAATGAACAGCATGAGGAGTTACCCACAGCCTATTCTCATAACCAACTACAAAAAACTCTTAACATATCGAAGCATTTGAAATCACCACCATGACACAGTTTCCTTGGGCAAAAACTGCAGTCTGCAGATAAAACTTAACTATTACATCCAAATTTCGCTTTTACAAAACAAAACGCACATAATTAAAACCACCAAGGACCAGCTGCACATGCTTACCGTTACAAAAAAACAGATGAAAACTAGATGCATTTGAAATTGGCGATGAAAAGAGTTGAGTGACTTCATCTAAGATCTCAAAATTTTACACAGCTCCTATTCTCCAAAAATAAAGGGAAGCACATAAATATCTGGCAGCATGTTTCGCGTATCATCCAATTTGTAACCCAAACCATGTTGTAAATTCGAGCTCCTAAATCCAAAAGGGTCAGGTGAAATAAGATATAATTTTGCTGAGAAATTTGCATTCTCAAGCAGAAAATAAAGCAAAAGAACCAAATTGAACATGACGTTATTAAAGCTTAACTTCTGCGCTGTTTGCAATCTGCTGCGCTGCAGAACCATCCACATTCAATACACGCAGCACCTTATAACATCAAATTGAAGAAACAAGCTGCCCCTCTTCTTATTTGTCTTTGATGTTTTCATCATATGAGGATAAAAATCTGAAAAATCCAGAACAAAACCACCTGAACTACCTAAAATGGGACTCCAAAATGAGGATCTCCTGTCTAAAAAATCTTTTTTTCCCAGAAAAATCAAGGAACTTACAGTTCACCACCAATGTGCAATCACATCCAACCCCATTCACAATATAATACAACATTAGCGCATTCTTCACAGAAATTCTATATTTGAGCATGCTCCTTTCAAATCATCAGTCAAAATTCAATCCCAGCAAGCATTAAGGAAGCCCTCAAATATGTCAAATTACTGTTGAGGAATGTAAAATGACATTTTGGTGCAACAAGTTATAAAGCTCGAAATATCCGTAGGATGACTGAATGCAAAAAAAGACTAATATGAAGTCATGTGATGTTATATGCATCTTATATTGCTTCCACCATCCTACAAATTAAACAAACTCCCTCATTGGCTACTGCAGCAGAGAACAGCCAAACTTACAATCAGGCTTTCTAGTGAAATCATACAATTCTCAGATAAGGTGAAGCCGACACAACTATAAGTACACCAGACCTAAGCTAATGCAGAGAATGTACCATGTTAATAGTAGCATCATTTGAAAAGCATTTCAATTTAGGTTGCAAGAATATTTTGATGATGCTTCAAAAAAGCAAGATAATTACTGCAAGATAAGTGTTATAGTTGAAACTGAACCTCAAGCCATCAACTTCAAACGATGACAGGAGAACCTAATAAATGGATGTCTATCCAGCGAAGAACTTGGCTGTGAGGGACAAAATAAAATAAAATAAATAACAAATTTCCTTTTGATCACATTTGTAGCTCTAGAATTCTGGTAGTTCATACAGGATAAGATTAATTGCAGATATGCCCCTTGTTGGTGTCATTGTCTTGAACTTACTATCCATGTAATTTCATTGTTGCAGATACAACCCCTGGGTTAAATTTTTTTGCCCCGTCTACACGTGAAAATTTTGCAGATCTTGCCCATGGGTGAAATTAGTAAGTCCATATGAGGGTAAAATAGCCAAAAAATATATTTAACCACGAGATCTATCTGCAACAATGAAACTACAGTGCTAGTAATTTCAAGACAGTGATTCAAGGGGTCTATGTGCAATTAACCCTAAAAAATAGTACATGATGGTGGCTGCTGTAATATTTTACTTTCCTTTTTGCCCTTTTGTTGCTTGAATTTTTCCTTTTGTTGAGGGTTCCACTAGTTCCTTTCATGAAGGTTGACCGTGTTGCATGGTTAGACAATATATATGGCATGATGCAATGTGGAGATACTGGTACAAGAGACATTGGATAACCAAGATAATTGATAACAGTAGAGGAATACATGAACATGTATTTGTGTCGGTTTTTCCCACACATGAGCAGAACTACTCCACAAATTACGTTCCTTCTTCATCTGAACATGCATAGCAGACAGCTAAAGGTCTCTATATAGAGAAAGAAGCACGGGTGCAGCCATGTTCACTAACACGAAAGTTTCGTAAGTGGGCAGGACATGGGGACACAACAACATGACAATAGAACAGCAGATATAACAACAAAGAGAATTTAAATGCACATGCATATATATAGATGTTTAAGAATCCAAGTGCTTACCTCTAATAATATAAACGATACAATGATCACATATGCACTTAAATGTTGATCTATCATATATTTCTGCAAAAGCAACAGGTCTTATGCCTTCAAAATTTAATAAAATAGTATCCCAAACCGAACTTTATTTAAGATTTGATTTTTTTCTCCCCACACGAGTATAGTCTTCAATGCATAAATAGAAGTATCTAAATATCTCAAATATGTGGAACACTGAACATCAACAAAGATGTGAATGAGTGTAGGGCATGTGTCCTAGAAGTTTCTACAAATAATCTAAGTTAAAACATGTATTTTATAATTGAGGACAACTTGAGAATTGATCACGCATTCCATAAGCGTCCAAACAAGTGTTAGTGTCCGATACTGGAGTCAATATATCGGATGTGGGTACTGTTCCATAATGAAAAGTACCCATCCTACATTAGAAAACATAAAAAACAAATGCAATTGTAATACAGGTTTCTGAAGTGATATAATAATTAGAAAGCATCAATAAAAGTACTCATATAATTCCATATTATCCATTTGTTAATGGCGAAGGAAACAAATTACAAAGTCAAATGAAAGAAAATCAGCTAAAGAATAAATCTCACTATTCAAGAATGGAGTATCGGGATGGTGGATACAGCTTGAGCATACAAGCATAGTCAATTCTTTTTTATAAGGATATGTCAGAAGGAGAAAGACGTAATCTACGTAGACAAAATCATCAATGCATATACCTTAAGGGTACTATCATCACTTGAACTCCCCATAATTCATAAATCAGAGTTCTTAATCTCTACCTTAAGCTGCCCACAAGAAAGTTTGACCAGTATTGGAATTGTGTTCTTAGCTAGCTGATGGTTCAAACGATTGTACAAGAGGCTATTTGTAAAAATTCTAAATATTTTTTAGATAATTAATTAAATAAATAGATGTGGGTACTGTTCCATAAT
>BQKN01000256.1:450028-462058 GCA_022839385.1 Asparagus kiusianus
ACAGATATATATATGGAAAAGTATAAGGACTTTTATGCAAAATTTGTTAGAGGATTTTAATAAAAAAAACCTTTATAAATACCTGGAAACCCTACCCCATCTATTTCTTCTTTGATTCCCGGCCGTCAGCCTCTTCTTCCTTCTTCTCATCACTTTTCCGCCGCACGCGCACACAAAAAAATAAAATAAATAAATAAATAAAAATTTCCGTCACAGTCTTGCTGTCTCTGTTCTTCCGCGCACACAAAACAAAGAGAGGAGGAAGCCTTGTTTTGACTTTCGGCCATGGGAAGCTTTTAAGAAAATAGAGATATATTAATCAAGGTATAAATTATTTATTTATTTAACTTTTCTCTCCATGCATGATATTTTAATCCATGGCCATGGCTGACACAAGAGATTATTACTGCTCTTACTTTTATTATCTTCATGCATGATATTATGATTCGTAGCATATAAGTATTGATTCTATGATAAAAATTGTTATGTATACAATGCTTAACTGTAGTTATAGGGTACAGTAGGGTATGTAGATTGATTTTAGTATAGTTAATTAAATGGTGTATGATAATATCCTAAGATTGTTTTAATAGGTATTTGGGTCTTAAGTTATACGGTAATTTTGATGGTTATTTGTATATATTATGTAGGAGTTCTAAGTGATTTCGAGGAGGCATCGTGAGAGGTTTTCGATTGTCTTTCGGGTTTGTGTAAGTGGTGAATTTATGCATTGTGCGCTGGGTATTTTTTTTATATATATAATTATATCAAGTATAATTGGATATGTTCTTGACGGATTATGTCCTTCGTATGATTTATTAGTATATCATTTGTTTATTGGTTTGATTTTTGTGATGCTCATAGATATTTGATATAAGCTTATGCTTATTTTCTTTGTCAATTGTTATGTCTTTTCATGTAGTAGTAGATTAAGATGCATATATGGTTAATTGATTTCATTATTGGTTGGCCTTTGGCATTTTTGTATAACATACTTGGTTATATGAACTTTGTTCATCTTTCTTTTTAAACATATGCATCTCAAGTCAATATACCGGTATATGACGGGTATAAGCAAGCTATTAAAACAGGGCTCAATGTGCCTCTATGAGGTTTTATTTTAGCGCTAAGAGCCCAAAATTGGGTCTCACCGTCCCAGAACCACGGGCTTAATAATTGTGGGGTTTACCAAGTCAACCGGAGTATGAAGTGTTGACCGCATTGAGATGTAGCCTGCTTATTTCCATTGCATTTATACATTTTAAAGATGTTGCATTATAATTTTTACTATTTTAGTATTTTACGTATAAAGTCAATTTAATTTTAGTTTTGCAAAACCAGTGTTTAATGTATAAATTTATCCACTTATTGAGTTGTGAACTCATTGTGTTATATTCATTCTTTTCAGAGACTCGGGATTAGGTGGAGTTGGTGGTTCATGAATTCTTAGAATGGAGCAGAGAATAATATTCTTCGAGATTGCTATTGTTTTCTAGATGAAGGTTGATAAAGTCTTTGATGTTTAGTTGATAAATTGACTTTTGAAATAATAATATTCTTTCCTTTAAGTTGAGGTTTATTTCAAGTTGAGGAATAATTATTTTTATCAAGTTAACTGGATTAGTGTTGACTTTCAGGATTATAGAGAATATTTATTGTTGGTTTAAGTTCAATGAAGAGATTATTTTGATGGTTCTTTGATGAATGTATATTTTTGGAGGATTTTTCACAGGTTTAGTCTAATTCCAATATTTCTTTTAGGTTCGGAATTTGGGGTCGTGACACTATTGAATTGCATTCATCACCATTATAGTCTAAAACAGCAATCTATCAACCAAAATGCAAACACAGAGAAGCTCGCTCCATTGTTTAAAAGGAAAAATAAAATAGCCGATCATCAAAGTTTAGAAGACATTTAAGTTTACTAAAAAAACTTATAAAAAATTAAATGTCCTCTCAATTTGAAGCAGACATAATGAGCAATTCTTCTTATCTGAAATTTATTCCTTACAGTCTTATTCCTAGAAGATCATCAAGCTGCCATATGGTTTTGCACATAAAATTATTTACAAAGAAAAACAAAGAAACATTAATTTTAGGCCCAGGTTGCACAATATACATTGATGGAGGGCTAAATCAAGCAGATCAGAATCCTTTGATAAACAGAACAGTTTTAACACATTATGAATAGTTGATGAATAATGTGAATCTGGGAACCTCAACCAGCAACCATGGCCTCATGAGATAAATTCAATTATCATAAAGATAAAAAAACAGGCAGAAACAATACTCACTTCGATATTATAGGAAACTGTGCTCCCCATAGTCAGGATCGACACCAATATTAATTAGCTTGACAGCTTGCAGAAGCAAGTTCACGTGGAACTACTTATGAAAACAAACCGCAAAAAAAAGTGATTCTACCATCAAAGTAGGAGGTACACTGCAACTAGCTAGTGCAAGAAAAAAATGGATGAGAAACAACCTGCAATTGCCATATTTCAAACAAAGAAAGGCACAATGTAAAAAATGAATGCTCACCTGGGTCGAAACGTCTTGCACAATATAAAGAGAACGTTTTCTACTGCTTCTTTTTTCCAACAGTACATTAAAACAATGCACAGGACCAGGTTACAAGTAACCAAAAAGGAAAATCATAACCATGCACAGGTTTTCTGACTTGAATAAATATCTCACCGATATGAGATTACATGCTTTCACAAGAATGAATATGAAAACCTTTATAAACAGAACCGGGGGGGGGGGGGGTGGGCAGCCCCCCCCCCCCCCCCCCCCCCCCACCACTCCAAAAAAAAACCCCACCAATAAAAAAAGCTTTAACCCGTAACCCTATCAGCATCATCCAAATTTAGTGCTGGTAGAGTTATCTGCTGGTCAAATTTAATAGAGTCACTGTGAATACCAACTTCTATACCAGGATCAGGGATCTCAATCATTCCATATAACTCCTCCTGTGCTTCAGGCAAAGCAACTCCTACTTAAACTACTCTCTCGTTTTTGGTAGATGAAATATATGCTTCTTCTACCTGAGGTAACTGGACATTGTCCAGATTTTCTGATACACTTTTAGGGCACGAAGAAGGTTCCTCTTCATGTAGTGTAACATCCTCCCTTTGCTTCTCATCCATATGGTCTTGACTTTGAACTATAGAAGGACAAGCTTCACGTACACAATTACGAAACTCTCCAAAATTATTCTTCTGTTGGAGATGTGCAAGGTGTCCATTTGTTAATTTAGAATTAGAGGACAAGCAAAGTTCCTCTTCAGGAACATTCTCTCTTTGCAACTTATCAAAACGGTCCTTACTCTGAACTCTAGCCAAACAATCTTCATCCAAATATCCGTGCTTGCAAAGTACAGGATAACCATATTGTTGATCTACATCATTTTGGCCCTCATTACTCATGACATTCATCCCAATTTCATATTTTCTATCTAACTCAGCACCACCAATCATGCCATCTGAGAAGGGACATACAGGTTCATCTCTCATGCGGCATTTGTGACATAGAAACCCGATCAAGTGATTGATGTTCTCAACAGCCAGGCCAAATATATCTCCATGGAACCAACCTGCATTTGACAGAAATAAAAATAATAAATAAGATAAGCTTTATAGTGCCGAAAAAAGCTTATAGCTTTTTGGATAAAAGTGACAATACTTGATCCAAAGATAACTATATCCAAGATAATAATAAGTTACATTCAGAGACAGGCAAATTTTCATTAATTATATTAGGTTTAGGCTATAATTAACAACTAAATCTGTCTTAGCTGCCCATCTTATGGAGCATATGAAAAACCAGAATCTTGGAAATACAGAAAAATCACTTACCTTGGCAGCGCTCACAACTAATATAGATAACTCCAGAATTGTATTCTTGATGGCAAAGACAGCAACACGGTGTAGTAATCAGATCCTGTTGAAAAGGTAGAATTACATTTCTTTCTTTAAAATCACTTTGTCCTTCAGTAACTGCCTTATGTGTCCATAGGAGCCCATTCAGCCAGTAAGAAAAACGAACAACTGATCTCTTCCTCTTACGCCAACTGATTCCATTCTCATATATTTCAGACTTCGCACTTTCAGATTTATTTTCCTTGCTTCTCTTAGGACCATTAAATTTAATTTTAGCCCTTGTTCTTTCAGATATACCTTCCTCGCTTCTCTTAGGGCCATTAAATTTAATTTTAATCTTTGTAACAACATGTTTCCCTTTATCCTCTTTCGCCTCTACCGTTTTACCTTCAGATATTTTTCTCTTTTTTGAAACTTTTTTATGTCCATGAGATTTTAGTTTCCCATTTCCTATGCTCTTTTGTCTTACTCTCTCGCTTCTTCTGCAGCTCTCTTCAACTTTCATGCTTTTTTTGTCCTTATCTCCTACAATCTTGCTTTTTATCTCCTTTTTTAACATCACACTTCTTTTGCCCCTTGCTGTAACATTAACAGTGCTTATTTCCCTGTCCATCAAATTCATACTATTTATGTTCTCTTCTTTTGTTTTCACGTTGGTCATGTCCTCTTTTGATTTCTCAGTCTTTCTCTGTTTATCTTTCCCACTCATGGTCTTTGCATCCTTGCATCTGTTGCATGTGTAAGAAGTAGTTATAACACCTTTAGGCACTCTGAAATGCTTCCTATGGAAAAAGCCTGTTAAAGAAATATCACCAGGTTAGGAATAATAATCTCGGACTCACCAAACCCATATGATTAGCACCTTCAAGGATTCAACTGGAATAGAACAATGAAGAAGAAAAAGAACAGGTGTTAGTGAAATAAAAAGTCTGAGTACTGCTGGGATTTCATAATGACAAATATGCCAGGATAGACATCAATTAATCATGAAAGGGCATAAAATTACTTCAATGAAACCATCTACAAGTTTTACTGTGAAGCTTTATGATGGTTTCACACACACATCACGAAACAGAATATATATATTTCCACACAAGTTTTAGCACATAGGGGCTGTTTGGCAACTGAAAAGTAGATCGAAAATAGAAAGTGAAGACAAAGCAGTCGCCCTCGACTATCTATTTTGCAAATCTTGTATGGAAAAATGGGAAGGACAAATGTGAAAGTTGAGGTGGCGGCTGATGTGGCATCCACTTTCTTTATATGTATGTTTGGTTTCTTCGGACAACAGATTGTAGAAGTATATTTTTTAAACGCGTTCTATTCGGCATATAGAAAACAATTATAGAAAGTGGTAAATGATTACCGAGGTAAGTTTACCCCTTCACAATATTATATTTAAAAATCATGAAGAGAAAAACATGATTTAGTTATTTTTAATAAACTGGCAGGGTGTTTATGGAAAATAAAAGTGGGCTTTGCATATATACCCTTCAAACCTTACATATTTGCAAATGTACCCCTCAAATCTTGATGTTTCCAAAAGTACCCTCCAATTCGGTCACATTAGGTTTTTCTACCCTCCCGTGTAGCAATATTTGTTTGCAAATGGTACAATGTAAAGTTGCAACATTTTCTTCTTTAAAAACAAAAATTCTTAAGCAAGAGAGGTAAAAAAGCTCAATGTGAGAGAATTGAGCGGTAATTTTGCAAATACCAAGCTTCGGAAAGTAAATATGCAAATATGGAAGATTTGAGGGGGTATATATGCAGAAACACCAAATAAAAATCGATGCATCTAGCACAAAGGATTTTGTAAATTAATTTGATGGACTCATATGCATGTACAAATATCATAATGAAGATTTATATTGAATTATAAGAAGCATCCACAGAAGCTTAAACCAAGGGATGTAGTCCAAGTAATAAAATGTAAATATTTTTTAGTTATTCCATATCATTAATTACTAAACCCTATAAGTTAACTACCAAAAAAATTCTGCACCATAGTGACCAGAATTGTGGAGGCAGCAAAATTAGTGGGAAGAATCAAAATATTTGAGTGGATAATAGAGTAGTGTACATAGGAAAGGTAGGTGGGGAAGACTATGTGCGAAACACGACTCCTAGGAGATGATGAGATCAAAATCAAAATGCAAGCAACCGGCTTGGAAGTGAAAGCATGTAAAATGGTAAAGGGCAGATGTAAGTACAGCACAACATCCCCCTCCCCCTCCCACACAAAAAAAAGAAAGAAAGAAAGAAAGAAAAGAAAAGAAAAAATCAACCAACAAGCCTACAAATATGTGAATCTGTGATAGAGAGAGAGAGAGAGATAATACATACATGCATACATATATAGGAGATAGAGTTGGCTATTTCAAGTTTATCTGTACTACTTTGAGTTCCTAAGAGCCAAAAGTTCAAATAACTTCATCTTCTTGCCCATAGACCAAGTAGGCAAAATGAAGGTGTAAAGCAAAAAACACAAAAAAAGGAATATGAGAACTTAACAGTGCCTATGTCTATGCATGTGAATTTTATTGTAGCATGACAATAACAAGAAAGCACATTCTCAAACCAGTCTTTAACAAGGTGAGTGCAAAATGATTGGTCATAACTAATCATGGGGATATGACTACATTTGGCTCTTCGCCTTATTCAGTACAGAAATCCAGAAGGCTGTTGTTGTGCTGCATTCCGTAACTTGAATATCTGAAAAAGGCAAGTCTACCTACCACCAGCTAGCCCTCAAGCATTTATGCAAAGCTTCACTCTTGTTCATAGTTGAGTTAGTAGGACATGACTAAGAGCATTAACATGTGAATAGGATTCAATCATAAAAACTTAGTCAAATTCTGCTATGGAGCTTCATAATAGCCAATTTCTGTGTCATGGGAGAATGTTTAGATGATAAAAGATGTCAAAAGATGGAGGGGAGAAAAATGCTAGTTCTTTATCAAAACTAAGGATATCTATATCTGGATTTAAGTGTTCATCAGACAAGGTAGAAATGGTTTTTGGTACAATATGACGACAACATAATTTTTTAAAATACTTTGAAGAAGAAAAAACCCGTATACAGGACTTTAATAATGCAAGTGCAAAGGGGAAGGAGTCCACAGATAGTGTTGGCTTTTCCCAGGTTTCCTAAAAGATATGCATTGTTTTAAATATTCCCCACATGGCTGTATCGGCCGATATGTCCTTCCATTAGACTTGCCGCAAAATGA
The DNA here is from genome assembly GCA_022839385.1 of Asparagus kiusianus. NCBI lineage: Eukaryota > Viridiplantae > Streptophyta > Magnoliopsida > Asparagales > Asparagaceae > Asparagus > Asparagus kiusianus. The sequence goes on from BQKN01000256.1 coordinate 457,143, forward strand.
TACCGGTCTCAGTATCTTTTACCGCTTTTGGTATATTATGATTTTCCAGATATATTTGGTGTCATTTCAGCTTCAAAAAATCAGCCTGTTTACTTACTTTTATCCACGTGAGTGGGGGGGGGGGGGGGGCATTTATACACGACAACAAAGTTTATTTTGTACACCGCGGGGGGTTCCATTTTTCTTTTAATAGGGGTTCTAGGTATGGGTTTATATGGTCCCAATGAACCAACATAGGATTTTGACAGATTAGCGCATCGGTCATATCCTGTGGCATTAGAAATAATATTCTATTTGGGTATTGCCTATGCTGTCAAATTGCCGATTACACCCCTACATAAATGGCTACCAGATACCCATTGAGAAGCACATTACAGTACATGTATGCTTCTAGCTGGAATCTTATTAAAAATGGGAGCATATGGATTGATTCGGATCAATGTTGCAATATTGATTTGAACTTTTATTTGGTTTACAAAATTGGTTTAGATATATAGTTCAATTGAGGTATAAACCAAAACAAAACAAAAAATCTGCTTATGTAAATAACCGGAAAAAAGAATTAGGCTCAATTTAGGCCATATTCTTTGCAAGAAGTTTTAAAAAAGATGACATCTTTCTCCACATCTATGACATGTATACACATCATCTGATGTGACTACTCAATATTTATTATATATCTCAGATATATCCTTGATTTCCGCCATCTGATATGGATTTTTTCCGCCCGACATGTTCCCGAAATCATTGAGAACACTAAAGATATGTGAATTGGTCTATGTTTCATACCTCCAATAATTATGTTTCTACTATGACATCAGCTTGAAGCCTCCCATTTTGCAGCTGGTAGGTATGTCAGTGGTGCCTGGTGGTTTCTTACGATAATAGGGTTGAAAACATACTTAGCAAAACACTTGGAAAGAAAAGTGGAAATATACAGAACCATGGGATACAAGGGGCCAGTATAAAATCAGCTCAGTTGGTCCTAGGTTTCCTGCTAAAGATTTATGCTCATAGTATATGCAAGAGACAGCGCCACGATAAGAAACCAAAATAAATTTGAAGGTATAAAATGTCAGTTCAGTATCCCCCCCCCCCCCCCCCACCACCACCACCACCACCAACAAAAACTCAACAGCATTAGATGATAAATTTATAGTCTAAGATAATAAGTCTCGCTCTTAATAAGATCTTAATGCCTTGCAAAGGGAACTTAAGCATATAAGAACCATGAAAAGATCAACATCATTCATAAACTTGGGTAACAATGATAAAACAATCTAAACTTTTTAGTCCAAATAAAGATAATCTTAATTTCATTAAAATCTCTAAAGTTACCATCTTTCAACCAAAAATATTTTTTCCTTTTAAAACCTAACTGATAACTGATAACGGATAGAAGCAGAATAGCACCTTCACCTTTTTTAGCTAAAAGATCTTCATTAAGTGACCAAATTACAATCTGAAATGAAATTATAATAAAACCATTATACCTTTAGAAAAATAAATATCATGAGAAATATACTAAACACTAGTGATTACATGAACCTAAAAATTTTAAGCTAATAATGTTTCTTGACGCCTCATATCATACCACAAACTAAAATGTATCAGACATTATTTCAGAAGAGGAGATCAATATTGACAAGACATATTAAAATAATATAAACATACATCTTGAAGCAAGCTACTCCCAGGTTTACATTATAAAAGAATGAAATGTGAAGAGAACTCTCACCTGTTTTTTAATAAAGGGAAAACTATGCATCAGGGAAGAATTATAAGGAGATGATTCGACAAAAGGATTTTTCTTTCTTTAAATTTTGGAAGAAAAGGAACTCTAGCACTCTGAATTAATAGAAAGTAGTAAAAATAGTATTTAAAAGTCAGTTTTCAAGTTTCAACATTATACTTGGCTTATGGGAATGTCAAAAACTTTTTTGACATATAGAGCATGGTATCAATTTGACATTTTGATAAAAACGGGGATATGTTTGTATTTTTATTTAAACTCGAGAACAAATATGTCATTATCAATGAACTTGAAACACCTAACAAAATCGGATATGACTACCTCATAATTCTCCAGATCCAGATGGTGGCCCAAAGCAGAAGCATGTTATGTACTTAAAAGAGCACTTTATGTCCAAGTAAGAAAAGTACAAACTAAGACCCAAAGCACTGATTTTTTTCTTTTGGAAACCCCAACCCAAAAAAAAGCACATGTTTTAAGAATTAATATTTCTAAAAAGACACTACCTACTGTTTATTATGCTCCCGGTGAAAGAATAATAGCATTGAGAGACCTACTCCAATGATTTTGATTAATCAGCAAAATTTGGAACCTGAAGGATTCAAACAAAAGTATAATGGATCATCGCGTCTTTCATATACTTGGATTCCTGAGACATTCACATGCATATAAATATCCAATTTTATTTGCAACCAACACACAAGTATATCGGCATGTCCTTGCAGTTAGTCACAAATAACACACATGTGATAAACAATAGCACTTAATAAAACAAGCAAGAATACTAGGTAAGTACGAAAAAATTCCAGTTTGAACAGCCTTTTGATATAGGTGTGAACAAAATCACAAATGGAAATTTCATCAAAATACATACCATTGCAGAGCTGGCAATTGACAGCCTCCCTGTGCAAGAGAAAGAGAAGCATAAGCTACAATTTTAATTTAAATGAATATAATAGGAATAGGAGTTGCATAAACATCTTCCTAACAGTAGTAAAAACTAACAAATCACAAAACAAGATGAAACCTTCTTTATTAAGGAGCTGATTACATGCAAATGCTTAGTATATGGCTAAGTGCACATGCATATATATGCAGCAGAAGAAAAGCTGAGATACTTCTTAATAGCATAACATATTTTCCTTTCGTTCTCCAAAAACTACTTGTATTAATTTGTTACTGGTCGTTGCTAGAGAATATTGGCAAGTATCTAACACACATAACAAAGCACAAAATAGTTTGGAAACTATAGAAAACCATTAACTATTCACTATATATATGCTTTAGTGAAACATCAAAAGTTAGAAGGTGTGAACTATTCAATTTTAATACCAATTAAGTACCACAACGACAACAACATCATCAAAGCCTTTATCCCAAATGTTTGGGGTCGTCTACATGAATCATATTCTTCCATTCCATTCTATTATGGGACATCTCCTCCGTTAAGTTAAACATAATTACTTCCTTCTTAATTGCTTCCAACCAAGTTCTTTAAGATCTACCGCTAGATATCATAACCCCATTAACTATAATACTATAACTTTTCCTAACCAATGCACTAAGAAATCTGTGTTGTACATGACCAAACCATCTTAGTCGATTCTCTCATTTTATCCTTAATGGGAGACCTCTAATCTACTACGGATGCACCCATTTATTATTCTATCTTTTAGTGTATGCCCACAAGACCATCGCAACATTCTCATATCTACTACACTCATTTTTTGCACATATTATTTTTTAATTGCCCAACACTCTGGCCCATAAAGCATTGTTGGTCTTATAACCATCCTATAGAATTTTTTTCTTTAGTTTCATTGGTATTCTACGATCACATAAAATTCTAGAAGCACTCCTCCATTTAAACCATCCCGATCTGATTCGATAAACAACATCATCCTCAATCTCACCATCATACCAAATGATTGATCCTAAATAGCGAAAATTATTACTTTTAGATTTTTTTTAACCATCAATATGTACTATAGGTTCTTTTCTTTTCTTAGTTTTACTAAAGAAGTCCTCTATACATTCTGTTTTTGTTCTACTAATTCTAAAACATCTAGATTCAAGAGCTTGTCTCTACCTTTCTACTTTAAAATTTATCTATTTTCTAGTTTCATCAACTAACACTATATCACCAATTAATTACCACAGATTATCCCTAATGCAACTTATGAAACTAGAATGGAGATAATTTTTAAAGTAGAAGAGAGATAATTTTTAAAGTAGAAAGGTAGAAACAGTTTAGCCTCTCCTTCATTAGTTTTTACCCTAATTGTTACTCTATTATACATATCTTTAATCACATCAATATATATACTAGATGCATGTTTCTATTTTAAATTTCACGCATTACCTCTCTAGGCGTTCTATCATAAGCTTTTTCTAGATATATGAAAACCATATGTAAATCATTTCCCTTCTCTCTATATCTCTCCCTCAACTGTCTCAGAATATGTTAGGTTACATAGTAATTAACCTCACTGGCACAAAGCCAAATTGATTTTCAAATAAACTTGTCTCTTTTCTTAGTCTTTACTCAATTACCCTCTCCCAAAGTTTCAGAGTATGACTCATGAGTATTATACCATATATAATTTGAACAACTTTATATATCTTCTTTATTCTCGTATATCGGTATCAATGTACTAACCCTCCACTCATCAGGCATACTCTTTATCTCAATAATCTTATTAAATGATTTAGTTAACCATCCTACGTTTATATCTCAAAGATATTTCCAATTTTCAATAGGAATACTGTTCGGTACTACAACTCATCCACTTTTTATTTTCTTTAGAACATCTTTAACCTCACTAATCCTAATATGTCAACAATATTTATAATTTCTATCATTCACTATATGGTCAAGTTCTCTATGTTGCTCACTTGTTTGGTTATTATTAATACTATATGAAAGTGACTCATCCACCTCTCTTTTATTTCCCTGTCGTTTACTAGAAATCTTTAATCTTCACTTATAATACACATAACATTACTCAAATCCCTACTCTTCCTTTCTCTAATCTTAGCAAACTTAATATATCTTTTTCTCCCACCTTAGAAAAATATCTGATGGCAATCAACATAATTTTTTGATAATGCAACTTTATATATATATATATATATATATATATATATATATATATATATATAT
>BQKN01000256.1:465016-477830 GCA_022839385.1 Asparagus kiusianus
ATATATATATACATACATACATACACATGTTTTTACAGTTATATGTTGATGCACATGTATGGAGACATGCATGCATATGTAATACATAAACATATATAAACTTTAATACTCCTAGGGCATAACAAGCTTGTGTGTCAATATATATTACATTATATATACAGATATATATACTTACATATAGATATAGAGATATTTACATATATATAGACATACGCAAACACACATGCTCGCAAACAAAATACATAGGTTACCCCGACTCGGCAAACCAAGGGCTGCTCCCGTGTCCGACACATGTTGGGTGCGGACATGACATAGTGTTTCCTCTTAAGCAAGTGGACCCCCCCAAAAAAGGAAACCCAATCAGGCAATAATGGTTCTTTTGGGTACCTTTTCTTTTAAACTGGTGCATCCCACACAAAAAAAAAAGCCCAATCAGCTTTCTAATAATGGGTTCTTTTGGGTATCGGATTCAAAACCAAAAGGTTTAAGGTTTTTGAACTTGATAACCCAATATCCATAATTAAACCTTTCTAAAAATATCCAGGAGTTTTGTTTCCCTTTTTTATGGACAAGTGTCCTGTTTGTCAAGTCAAGCGTGTTCCCATTCGTTTCTCTCTTCTCCGAACCCAAACACAAGAACGAAGAACACGCTAGCCAGAGCTCAACTAGAGATTGGATCTTCTCTATTCGACACTACAAGACCTCCTCTCGTTCCTATTTTTGATTCTAGAATATTTCATATCTCAAAATAGTGACTTAGTATTTTTAACAGTAAAGCTTTTTAGGGTTTTTTAATTTGAAATCTAATCGAGAAATCATTTTAAGCTTCTCTTTCTTCTTTATTAAGTTGGATTTTCTAATCATATATATATATATATATATATATATATATATATATATATATATATATATATATGAGAAAAATGTAGGAACTTCGTACCAAGCACACAAAGTTTGTGTTTGGCAGTAAGGTGTCTCATTTTCATCCACTCTTCAAACCATGTGAATGTGGTCTCACATTTGAGTGAGTGGATAGGAATGAGCCGCCTCACTACCAAGCACAAAAAATTGTGCTTGTTACCAACTTCCTTCATATCGTTCTCTCTCTTTCTCAATACACACAAACATATATAGTCGTGTCCTCATATCCTACATTTTACAAAATCAGTGTGTCTCGTGTCACCGCTATCCTATATTTTACAAAATCAGCGTGCCCCGTGTCCCCGTATCAGTGGAACCTAGACAAACACACTTGAAACAAATATATAAATGTATGTGTGAAAGAAACGATCAAGTACGAGGTGGCGGCTCATTTTGCTAAATGAGCTTCTAAGAGATAAAAGTAGTGACGCCTCATCATTTTTAATCTCATGGTAGCTCGCCTAACAAATAAGCCGCAACCTCACAACCATCAAGCCTATATGTATTTATATGTATATGTGTATATGTGTACATATAAGATATGTATACACACTGGACCCTAGTACTCCTAGGGCAAAACAAGGTTGTTATGCCTGCTTATAAAATGGATGTGTAGATATACAGTATTTATACACATAGGACTCTAATATTCCTACGGCACAACAAGCTCGGTTATGCCTGCTCATAGAACTGTATGATATAGCACCAATTTGAACAACGCACTTCATTCATTTTGACCTGCATGTCTTAAATGGTTTACAAACAAACAATTGGACATATTATGTTCTAATAATTCATGCTTAAACTAGTTGCAAAATTAACGATTGGCAACAAGAGAACTAAAGAGATTGTGTTAAACATGGATCATCCATTAGAATAACCGAACTCATGCAACAAGAAGTCATTTAGTTGTATCGTCAGAAAACCATTAATTTTTACAACCATTTTGCGAATGAATAATACATGTTTATGTAAACGATTTTTCATTTATAGAAGATTAACAGTGTATCATCCAACTTTACTGCATAACATATTTTGCACAACCACATGATGCATGAATTAATTATGCTTAATACACATGATTTTTCATTAATATAAGATTAGCTTGAGCAGATCGTCCACTTTCTATTGAATAATATTGGCATGCAAACGAACAAAACTAGGTTTGTATTCCCTAGGGGTATTAATGTCTAGCGTGCACACATGCACATATCACGCCACACTTTGTCCAACAAATTGGTATAGTGATTCAATATACACTATTTCATATTTCCTCCATAATAACTGTCAAGCATCATTTATTTTATTTTAGAGCAATAAATGTTTTAGCTCCTGTAAAACTTCGAGAAAAATGTGAATTTCTAATATCCCTTAAGAGAATAAAATGTTTTATATTCACTATGAAAAAAAAATAGCAACTCTGCTTTGGATAAATAAATAAAAATGAGTCCAACCCTATACGTTTGAAGCATGCACATGTTGACCTTTTGGTTTATGTTATGTCTTAAAGTCGATCAACAATTCCTCCAAGTAGAAATTCTTCATGGACCTAAGTAAATTAAGGCCATAGCTCATCCTATTTCAAATGGAAATAACTAAGCCATGGTGACTTATTCGTAAAAAGCAAAAGCAAAATCTCACCCCTTGCCATCGTACACTGTAAGTAATACCTCACTACAGTAATAAGTGTCTAGAAGTATTGAGTGACTGCCTTAACAAAATTTATCAGCTAAGTTCAATGTTTCCCGCAAGCTATCTTAAGAAAATTGCCAGGTGAAACCTTCCAACAGCACCAAGATCATGCATCAGAAATTATATCCTTTTCACTACGCAACACTATGTGCACCAGCAACTCAGTGGTTAGAAGACCTCTTTTTGCTGGAGATAAAATGTTTTAGTTCCTCATGATGGAGATGAAATTTACCAAGATTTCAACAGAAATGGTCAGTATTGTAGTAAATCACAAAGGGTTCAGTGAGAAAAGAATCCTTATAGCAGAAAAGGAAAAAGGAAAAGTACTAGCACATACCTGACGAGTACATCTTTGTTACAATGCCCACAAACTTGTGTTTCAGTTTCTTGTTCCTTCGATATAAGGTAAGAATGCCATTCTGACTTTTTTCTTTTCTTCATTTTGCATTTGGTTTCCTTCATATTCTGTTCTCCAGAATCCTTCACATGGTGCATTCCAGAATCAACCTTTTTCAATAAACGGGCTGTCCTTTTCTTCATCTTTTTCTCTTCGTAAGATTTCAAAAGATGCAGAGGAACATGAGCTTCACTTAACCAATATCTTTTTCTTTCAGTAGAGGATTCTTCAAGCAAAACTCCATGTTTCATAACAAAGGGCGGAACAGTCTCTCTCTTACCAAAGTCAAGCAAATATTTCATTTGTTCCCCCTCTTTGGACTTTCCACATATAGTAACATTCCTCATTTGCCTAGCAATCTTCTTTGATTCCTTTGCCAACTTAGGAAAAAGACGAGTACTAGAAAGTTCTGACCACTTGATGCTTGAATCAAAATCTTTAACCTAAAATCAAGTAAATAGAAATGAGATATTTCTGCAATCTTCAGATAAATTTCACACATAGAATAGCACTTATAAAGCTTCTATATCGCTAATCTAAATTCTAAACAAGTTGCTGTTACCTGGTATATGAGCTGTGCCACAGTTTGCGACATCTCAACAGCACCCCGCCAGGCAACATATTTGCTTCTCTTGGCGAAGTCTGAATTGTCAGGATATAACATATGTGGAATCTTTCTAAATCCAGCTGTAAGAATTTAAACTAAAATCACATTCAGGTAAAAGAATCTTACAATTGTAAAGAATCTAAAGGACACTCGGGACAGTTGACATGGAAATCTCATACCTTGGCGGCCACCTTTGGAAGCCAATCCTCGTGGCAACACCTTGCATTGGAACAGTTGCCGTGATAGTCTTCCACCTCTCCACCAACAAATATCCGATATTGTAGCAGGACGAGACATACTACTTAGTTCATTAGTAGAAATACTTTTTCTCCCCCGTTTTCTACTGCCAACACAGTTAGAAGATACATGGACTGGACTTGTAACAATAGAAGCTGAGGCGATAGAACGAGCATCATCCATTGATCTTGACCATTCTCCCAAAAATGCAACACGCCGCAAATTTGATTCTAACTGCAGAATATTTTCCAGAATCAGTACAAATAGAATAATGGCATGGGATTAAAGGTTTATCAAAGTGCATGGTGGGTTTAATCAGGTTCAACACTAGTTTCAGAAAGCACTTACAGCAAGAAGAAGTGGCTTTAATGATGCAACATCAGATGCCTTCATCACAGTCTTCCGCCAATGTTCACTATAGTGTGCCTTCTGCCATGGACCAGACAAAAGACTACGAGCACGATGTTCAATTGATAAAATATGATGCACAGCAAAGATAATGTGGTTTTTCTCATTCTTCTGAGAACTGGGTCCAACTGTTCTAATCTTAGAATCTTCATGATCTCTGTTCTTAGATCTTTTAAGATCTTTGTCTTTAGGACCTTCTAAGTTCTTGTTAATTGCAACTTTAAACAAGCAATCAAAATTATCGGATGCTCTGCAAGAAAAACACCAACCACAGTTCTCTTTCTGCACATCAATAGATAGTTTTTGATAAGCAAACCAGCATTCTTTGGACTGGTTAGATATTGCTTTGAGCTGTGTTGATTTTATATCTTCAATAGGCTTCTTGGGGTCATTGCTCTTTTCTTCTGATGACTTACGCACAAACTCTGCAAATACTAATGAAGCTATGCGACCAAAACTATAACAATTGCTGTAATTATCAGGATCAGATTGCAGCTCCAAGTGTGCACCTTTCTTTCGGTCAGTTATATTGACCCAACCTGGGACACCATTGCACTTATCTGAAGCTGCAGGTAAATCAGTGTTGTTTAAAGAAACAACTTGCAAAGAAGGAGCAACCAAATCAGTGGGGAAATCAGTAGCAGTTTGCTGAGGCATTTCAATACAGGTAGCAGCATCAACCTTCTCATCAAATGGTTCAAAACATGAAGAAACCACTGGATTCAAGTGGCCTAAATCTGAAAGTTGAGAACCTTTAGGTGCACAATTTTCAGAAGAAAAAGAGTTCTCCAATGGTAACTTTTCAGCATCAACATAATTTAAAACACTATGTCCTGAAGATAACGGAAGCGAATTGTGCACTTGAGCCTCCAGATTTTCTTTCCCATCATAAAGAATATCATACCCCGATTGATTATTGACAACAGAAGCACCAATAGGAAACCCAAAGTACATGGATATTGAATTTATAATAGCATTGTACGAATAACATGACTTGAACACGGTGGTAACAGCATCCAAATCGTCCTTATTGTAATAATGAAATGAAGCATCTGGTTCACATGAATCAGACCTACAAACCAACAATTTAAATCATAAGATCTAAATCAAACAAAAAAAGTTTATTCATTCTAGCGAGAATATAGTATCTGTCTCACACTATTAATAAAAACAGCAAATAAGAATGAAAGGTCATAAAGTCATCAAGCAGGTGGTTGATGTGATATACAGAAAAAAAGGAAAGAAATTAAAAAAAAATGGATATCACATAGAAAACCATCCACCAGTATATTACTTGCTAAGCACGGTGTATGTTGTCTATACGGTCAAAAGATTATAAACACATCACATGACACAGCAAAACTCTTATAAGCTATAAATAATACAATCTACAAGTATCGCTAAATGACCAATAAATATTAAGGCAAAAAAACATGTGTACTATTACGTGCATGTGATCAAAGACAAAAGCTTCAGCAGGCTACACAAACTAAGGCATTACATCATAAACACATGGAATTACTGAGAGATCTCGATGTACATAATTGAACAGCTTATAGTTTGCCCATTGTTCAAATGAATGTCGAGAGTCAAAAACAGAAAACAGCAGAATTATCGAGAGATCTCGATGTACATAATTGAACTGCTTATAGTTTGCCCATTGTTCAAATGAATGTCAAGAGCCAAAACAGATAACAGTGAATGTGCATACCTTTTCCCTATCCAGGAAATAGCTAACAGCAAGAAAAAAAACTACCAGGAAATGAAAACAAGCGACAAATAAATAAAATAAATGATTACATTATTTGAAAGCTTGACTAGATATAAAGTAGCAAGTGCATGTTGCAATATATAGGAAGGTTAATTTTCTTTTAAAAAAAAGTAAGTACTATAAAAATTGTGAGCTGTGAAGAGATGGACTCGGCTAAGTCTGGAAGGACATGGAAGCAAAACCTCCCATTAAAATTCAACAATAGGGAAAAGAAAAATTGAAGATCCACCACATTCAATTGGTCTACAAAGTATAGAGTGGCTAAATTCCGAATATCAAACAATTTTACATTTTCCCTGTCTATTATCAAGTAGGGAGGAAATAAACAGCGAAAACTAAGAAGTTTTCTTGTTTCAAGGCCTAGAAAGTTTGCAATGTAAAAATGTAACATATAAGGGTTTTAAAATGTATAGATAAGGACCAAATGCTTGAATCAACAATATTTATGTTTCAAACCTGTATTTCATATAAAGGAATTTGATAATCAAAATATTAATATATACTAGTGAAAAAAAATCTACAGAGATGATAAGGATAAGGTAGATTAGACGCACACCAAAAGACGATCACAGATGCCAAAGTACAGTCGCCCATGAGGATCGATACCCAAAAGCTCTGCACTGCTGGAGGGCTTTGATGACTTTATTGCACCATTGCTTCTCTCCACCATGCACTCAGGGCAATACCACTCTCCTTCAGGCAAAAGATCTTTAGCCACCCCAACACATTTCGAATGAAAAGCAGCAGGACACCCATCACAGCATATCAAACTACCATCCATTCCACAAAGACAACACTCGTCAAAATTCCCATCATCTACTTCTTCTGACCCTTCCTCATCTGCAGGATCAATACTGGCAGAAGACTTTCTTTTCTTCCCAACATTTACATTAAGGGGTGGTGCATCTACATTAATTTCAGAGCTCATCCGTCTATTGATATCTGATCTAATAGTATTCACCTCAATAACATCATCACAAAGACATCGAAGTATTTCAAGCTTGACCGCAGCCGGCAGTTCATAGTACTCTGAATCCAAGAGTTTCATTTGACTAAGCCTAAAACCCGGCTTCATCTGTGGTCGATTAATTACCAAATAGTAGATAAGAAACACAGGCCATGTAACCAAGTCTAGATACCCCCAATTAAGGTACCTACAAGACCATTCAACAAATTCACCAATAATGCAATCAAAAGCAACAACTAAATGAATGCACAAGTAAATACCTAAGGCAATCTGAAGCTGATTGAGACCCCTCCTCCGCAAGTGACTCCAAATGTGGCTTCAGCGCTTGCAATATCGAAAAATGTATAGAATCAATCAAGAAGTTAGCATAATTACACCTTAATCCAGCTATAAAGGTCTCCAATTTAAAAGGGCTCAAGAATAACAGCCTACTAAACGATCTCAAACACGTATAAACCGAGAACAGATCAAAAACATTGAGCCCCTCTATATCTAAATCCTTTGAAGATGGCGGCAATTCAGGCTTCACCGAAACAAGCTCTTTGCCAACACCACCCAAATCATCATCCTCAGAAGCCAATGCATTCTCACGCTTCAAAGCTCTCCGAGCGCTCCTTCGAACAGCCCTACTCCCTGGGGTTTCATCAAGCTCACTCTTTTCAAGATTCACAGTCGAACTCTCGTCGAATCGCTGCCGTTTCTTAGGTGGACGGCCTCTGTTGCTCTTTCGAACGGAGTGATCCAATTTGGGAGAGGATCCGCACATTTCCTTGAGAATTGAACTCATTTCTTCGAAATCGACCTCCTCAGAGTCGCCGTCCTCGTATTGGATCCTGAAGAATCCGGCGGCCGCGTCGTAGGACTGAACGGTGCCAGTGAAGACGCCAAAGCCCTTAAATTTCTTCGTGATCTCTGTTCCGACGAGCTCCATCGAGGCTTTCAGAGATTAGGATTAGGGTTAGGGTTTGTGATGTGGTGAATTGGAGTGAAGTTAGGGTTAGGGGTTGGGGGATTGACGGGAGTTTGGAGATCGAAGATGGAGAATTTAGGGTTTCTCTTTTTTCATTTTCCCTCTCGAAAAGGAGCCAAAAAGAGTAATGAAATTTTGACTGTGGTTCTGTTGTGCCGCTGGAATATCATAAACTATTATATCACAGGTACTACTATATCTCCCCGTATGTACTGGAATCAAATGCATGTAACTCAATAGTTAATTCGGCAAAAAAAAACCCGCACTTTGGGGGTTCCGCACGTAATCCCCCGGCACGGCAATGGGCTAATTGAGGGGTTTAAGATTTAATCCTTTCTTAATTTTCCAACCCGTTTAGCTTGGCCAATTAGTCACTAAATCATTGTTAACAATTAAAATTAGTTAGCAGCTTATTTTGAGCGGCTAACTAGTCCATGATAAGGAGAGTAGAATCCAATTAAAATCAACCTCATAGGAGTTTTTGAATGTCACAGAGCCCTTTATGTTATGCAGAGCTGTGATAGAATTCGTACGCATGAATAGAAAGATTAAAATTTAATCTTTATATATAGGGAGAGAATTTCTTAGATAATATATTTATAATAACTTATTTAGGATATTTATAGTAAGTAATCTCTTTAATCCCTTTTTTGTTTGTGAAAGACAAAAATAAAAGCAAAAAAATAATAAACCTTCAATTTAGCTATCATACTTATAGCTGTCAAAGAAGTAAAACTCTCTTGAGAGAAAAAATCTCAACAAGAGCAGTGGCGTATGTATGTTGTTTGTGAATGGCAAATAACTAAATAGAGAATTTTTTCTCTTGACATATTTGTTTATTTCCCATAGACGAGTAAGGGAGTCGGCAAGAAAAATTGAAAATCCATGGGCTACTTGAGGTTCTAAAGATTAAAAAAGGCTAAATTATCAAATTGATATTTTTATTCAACGCTATTTGTCAGTTTGGTATATTTAAAAAGTTTCGCGACAACAAGGTTTTTTTTTCTGGACCTTTTAGTCAATAATGCTCGTTCTTGTTACCGGCAGCCAAAAAACATTGGGAGTGAGTCATATGATGTTCACATGATTAACTTTCAGCCTTATAAATGCTGACATGGCAAGGATGTTAAAGATGTAGAAAGTTAGTGGCTGTTTGATTGGTTTCCTAAAAATCAAGAAAAGGAAAAGGGTACATGGAAATTAATAAAATATTATTTTCATCCATTCACATCCCTAAAACTCACCACAACATCCAATAATATATTATTTTCATCCCACAACTCATCTCATATCGTCTCCTAAAAATAAACCAAACACAAGAAATGGATCACATCATCCAACTCATCTCATCTTTAAAAATCACTCACATCATCCAATAATATGGTGACAACTCATATCATCTCATTAACATTTCATTTCCATTCATTTCCTCCAAAAAACTAGGAAATCGATTTCCTTAAGTGTGGGTCGTATCATCCAATAATATAACGACAACCCATTTTATCTCTTTTATTTTCTTATTTTTATGAATGAACCAAACACACAAAAAAAAGAATCTATTACAGGAAATATGTTTCTTATAATTTATTTTCTTATTTTTTTAGTCAACCAAACAAGTTCAAAACAAATTTTCTTAAAAAATCACCCACATCATCCACTAATAATGTGACAACTCATCTCTTATTCTTTGATTTCTTTCTTTTTTAGCCAACCAAACAATCATCCCATAATTTTTCTTAGAAATAGGTTTCCTATTCTTTGATTTTCCTCTTTTTTAGGCAAACAAACAACCCCTTAGTTGAAACCTCGTGGGGGGGGGGCCCGGCCACATGCTCAAATTTGGGGATGAAATAAAAATTAAGGCTTGATATCTTGCATCCTCCCCCTTCATTCTGATATTCAAAATTAGGTATCTAATTCAAATTAGTGCGAGCCCCACCATAGCCTCGTCAAGCTCAAGTTTAAGTTCAAAAGGGTAGACATCTGGAGTAAACTTTAGGCATGGTTCGATTTCAACAGTTTGAGTTGTATTAGGAAATGGAATGAAGCAACAAAGAGATAGGGGGTAAAATTTTGTTTTTTGTGGAGCGGAGTGTGATATTATACATCAATGATAGATGAAAACATTGGGAGGAGGTTCTATAGATGCTGAAATTATAGGGTAAATTTTTTATTTTATTTTGAATGTTCGAGTTTTAGATTTCATTTGATTTGTTGTAAACTTGACTAGTGACTGATACTATGCTTTTAAATTTAAAACTTTAGAATGGTGGTTGTCATGTTTGGAAAAGGTTTGACAGTCAATTCTGTAATGTGGCATCTCCCTTGTTCCATCTATCGAGAAAAGAAATCTTGAAATTGAGGAACAATAATATACCGAATGATCAATTTATTGAACATAGACAGAATTAGATGACGGAATGTCATGCTGATATTGCCAATATGAAAGAAGAGTTTCACAGGGGCCAAAGAGAAGCTAATACTTGTTTATTAGAGATTTTAAATTTGAGGATGGAGAAACAAGATGTGAGGATCTAATCAAACTTCAAAAGAACAGGCTCAAATTATATGAGATGGTAATTTTGATTTTAGGCGTTGTTGTAATGTGTTTAGGGTTGTTTGTTGTAAATAGTTTGAGTATGAAACTGTAATTGTTGGGGAGAAACATTGTATGAGATGCTTTCTGTTATAAAATGCAACGGTGTATGATGTACTCTTCAAATGAAAGGCTTATATTCATGTGTAAATAATTTTTTCCCATTTTGATGCGGATACAATGTCTATGATGTAGCTTTTTAAGCATGTTCCTTTGACACAACAACATGATCCACGAAAACATGCATTTAACCCAAAAAAAATGATCCACTAAAACATGCATCTCTTGTCTTGAATTTATGTATAACACGTCATGCCTCTAGAACAAAAAATTTTGAAATTTACACAGCATGAGGGATCAAAAGTTGATGGGATCATACATACATATATATCATAATATGCACAATCATGTTCACATGCACAATTCCAATTCTGTGCAAAGATAAAAAAAAACCTCATCCAAATATACACAACTTCAAACCTGTGCAAACCCAGAAAACAAAAACATGGTCATATCATGTAGCATACATACACTTCATAATTCCTAAACAACACAATTAAAATAACCCAAAAACTATTTGCATCATCAACTTAATATCATACATGATTTTGAATAGAGTAGTTAAGAATAGCCTATTTCAATACATTCCATGATGTAAACTTCAATCCAGGTGCAAAGTAGACTGAACTCATATCCATGTCCACATCGAAGAAAGGGTACTTCATCTTCCGCTTCATCTTTATTTCTTTAAACATGAGATTAGGTTTGGATTCTTCATCATTACTATCATCTAAATGACCTTCGTCCTCACCGCCTCTTTGTTTAGATTTATATTTCCCCTCATAATTTAACCCAAAAGATGGCCAGTTAGATGTATAACCTACAGTTCCTCTTGTTGGCCTTTTTGTTTTGATGATGTTTTATTAAATAATTTACAACTAATATTGTTTGTCTAGTGTTTGTTTTTGTATTTATCCTAGGCAAATAATATGTTGGAGAATGGATATAATCGAGCATTCACGATCATATTCAATGGAGGTTGGCGAAATAGTGGAGTGAAGCAATGCAATTCAAGTTGAAGATCCAAGTTCTAGCTTCATCCGTGAAGTGTATCTAGTTGAGCCTCATCGAAGATCAAGATAGCTTGGGTAATTTAGTTTAAGTTTTATATTATGTGTGTTGGTACTTTAAGCTCAATATCACATACACACATATATTTTGTTTTCTACGTATATATATAGTTTATATATACATACATGTTTTGGTTTTCATGTTTATATAAATATAAAATTACATATTTCATATTTATTATTTTGTTTTGATTTAGCTTTATAGATATGAAACAATAGTTATATTCATATATACTTTCACATGTTTCATATTCTATTATTTTTGGAAAAACAAATGTATTTTGTATTATATATACATTTTTGTGAAAATAATATATTATTGTTTATAGACTTAACGTTCACTGTATGCATCTTTTATTAAGTCTATAAAATCATTTTGTAAAATTTCAAAACATGGTTTAGCTAAAATATCAAAACCATGTGTTTTGTATTTTCATGTTTTAAACTAGTTTTGAAAAATGATAAGATTTTACTTTTGGGAAGTACAATTCTAAAAATTCTTTTTGTAACATGTTTATTATCATGTTTATAAATATTTTCCAAAGTTTTACATTTTTCTAATTATATTTACTATTTTTAAAAGCAATTTGAAAATTAGTTTTACTATTTAAAACAGGCTGATATCACGTTATCAGTCGACTGATGGATGTGTTCAGTCAACTGAAGAAAACTCCTGGAATAGTTAAAAGTTTCTGTTTTATTCTGGTCGACTGATGAGGTCATCAGTCGACTAATCATGTTCTTCAGTCGACCGATGAGCTGCCAGTTCCCTGTAACGGTCAGCTCATCGGTTGACTGATCAGTCGACCGACGGCATAACGGTTAGTTTTTTCTAAATTTTCATGTTGTCGTTATTTTGTCTTTTTACTGGGATTTCTTGGGTTTTTGGGCTTTGACTTATGATCCTATATATACCCCTTGCCCTCTAACTTCTGAATAAATCAAGAAAGTTTTTAAACAAGTTTAAAGGGTGTTTAACTTTGCTTTAGTGTTTGTTTAAAAGTTTGGTTTGTGAAGAAATTTTCATAAGAGCTAGTAAAGATTATCCTTTAGTGTTTGAGCTTCAACTCATCTCTCTCTCTCTCTCTCTCTCTCTCTCTCTCTCTCTCTCTCTCTCT
>BQKN01000256.1:485928-517324 GCA_022839385.1 Asparagus kiusianus
TTCTAACTTTATGTTTAGTTTATATATGTATATAACGTTAGTTTGATACTGTGAAGGGATGATTGTCATGTTGGAAGCCTGCTGGTGGTAGCAACGATAACAATGACGATGGCGGGAATAGCGACAACAACGGTGGAGACAACAGATCTGTGAAGGGATGCTTGTCATGTTGCAAGCCTGCTGGTGGTGGCAACCCTCGTCCCGCAGAAAGGGGCGGCGCACAGGTTATTGTTTTTCAACCTCTTCTAACTTTATGTTTAGCTTATATATGTATATAACGTTAGTTTGATACTGTGAAGGGATACTTGTCATGTTCGAAGTCTGCTGGTGGTAGCAACGGTAACAACGGTGGCAGCGGCAACGGCGACGACGGCAGTGACAATGGATCTGTGAAGGGATGCTTGCCATGTTGGAAGCCTGCTGCTGGTGGTAACCCTCCTCCCGAAGAAAGGGACGACGCACAGGCTATTGTTTTATAACCTCTTCTAACTTTATGCTTAGTTTATATATGTATATAACGTTAGTTTGATACCGTGAATGGATGCTTGTCATGTAGGAAGCCTACTGGTGGTAGCAACGGTAACAACGGCGGCAGCGGCAACAACGAAAATGGCGACGATGATAACGGATCTGTGAAGGGATGCTTGCCATGTTGGAAGCCTGGTGGTGGTGGCAACCCTCCTCCCGCAGAAAGAGGCGACGCACAGGTTATTGTTTTTTAATCTCTTCTAACTTTATGGTTAGTTTATATATGTATATATAATGTTAGTTTGATACTGTAAAGGGATGCTTGTCATGTTGGAAGCCTGCTGGTGGTAGCAACGGTAACAACGACGATGACGGCGACAACGGATCTGTGAAGGGATGCTTGCCATGTTGGAAGCCTGCTGGTGGTGGCAACCCTCCTCCCGCGGAAAGGAACGGCGCACATGTTATTGTTTTTCAACCTCTTCTAACTTTATGCTTAGTTTATATATGTATATAACGTTAGTTTGATACTATGAAGGGATGCTTGTCATGTTGGAAGGTAGAATTCTGTAGTCGTACCAATTCATGGACGTCAACTAAAACAAGAGGAAAAAAACACACACAGAAAACATCAGTTAATTTTTAAGTGTTTCTGAATCTATCCAAAAACAAAAAACAAATTAGAATTACCTTAAGGGCAACGTGGTCATCAGTTTTGTTGGATATAAAGATAGAACACGGTATCTGCTTCTTTAATTCAACTGATCAAACCAAAACTACAAAATTAAACGAGTAAAGTGGGAATGTAACAAATAAGACCCCCCAAAATTGATCGAGATTAGAAAGACTATCGAAAAATCTGATGGAAGGAGATGTACTTACATGGGAATCGGATTTTTGTTGGTTTAACTTTGAAAGTTGTAAATTTAGTAGTACTATTGTTCGAAACTATGGCAAGGAAACGAATATTTCTAATAAATGATGCGAAGTTGTGAGGAAACGAACGGTTAAAAATAGACATGTGAGGTCTATCTACTTCGATGCAAGTAACAAGAAAGATTTTGACTACTTGTGAAGCCTGTCTACTAGATGAGCTATCATCTCGTGCTTTTATTTCATTTCGTTTATCATCTTGTTTTCCACCAAACAGCTGAAAATGTAAGGTCTATTTGTCGCCGGAGAAAAAATAATATACCAATATGTCTCCGACTAAAAATATGTACCAAGCTGTCACTAACATGGCTGTCATCCCATCTCCTCCTAGTGTCTCACAATCTGTCTCACAATATGTCGCCGATTAAAAATATGTACCAAACTGTCTCACAATCCACTGTATCCTCTATATGTCCGGCTGTCATCCCATCTCCTCCAAGTATCACCTCTCTAGAAGCCTCGATGGATACAATGCTCTCTGGAGTTGGTGGAGTCACATCATCCTTCACCTACTGCGATATCTCCCGAATCTGATCTTCCTCCACCTGCTGAGGAACTTGAGGCTTCATCATGTACGTCTCGTCAAATGTGACATCCTTGCTAATAACTATCTTCTTGTCATGTGGATCCTATAACTTGAAGCCTTTAACTCCATCTCTAAATCTCACAAAGACTGCTTTTCTTGCCATCGGATTCAATTTACCATCACTAACATGGTAATAAGCAGGACACCCAAATATCCAAAGCGACTCATAGTCACTAGCTACCATACCAGACCAACGCTCCAATGGAGTCTTCCTCTGTATCACAGTGCACGACAACTTATTCACGAGATGACTCGCATAAACCAACGCCTCGGCCCAAAAGGATCTAGGCAATCTACTCTGTGTCATCATACATCGCACCTTCTCCAGTAAGGTACGGTTTAATCTCTCCGCCACCCCGTTCTGTTGCGATGTCTCTCGAACTATGAAGTGTCGCCTAATACTGTGATCCCGACAAAACTACAGAAACAGATCACGCTTATACTCTCCACCGTTATCTAAACGTAGAGTCTTTACTTTTTTACTTGTCTGCGGCTCCACTTTTTCTTCCACTCCACAAATATATCCAAGATCCGATGTTTATGCTTCATAGGGTATACCCAATTCCTCCTAGAATAATCGTTAATGAAAGTGATAAAATAATTGGCCCTACCAAGTGATGTATTCTTGGAAGGACCCCAAACATCTGTGTGAATATAATCCAATGTACATCAGGTGTTATGAACAACAGTGCCAAACTTCACTCTAGTCTTCTTCCCAAGTACACAATGCTCACACAGCTTCATCTTGTAGGTTTTAGCACCTTTCAATAGCCCCTGTTTTGTCAATGACTGTAGGGACTTATCACATGTGTGTCCTAATCTCATGTACAATAATGTGATAGTGTCCTCCTCTATAGTGATAGAAGCTGTCAGACCCTCTGTAACTGTCTTGTCCTTCAAGTAAAATAGAAAGTTTTCACTGACTCCTCGCATCATCACCATAGCACCCTTCGTGACCTTTGCTGTAGCATCCTCTAAGGTCACCTGATATCCAGCTACCTCCAAAGTACCAAGAGAAATGATGTTCTTCATCAACTGCGGCACAAACCTCATTTCTTTCAACTCCCTCACCACACCGTCATGCATTCTAATCTGGACTGAACCAATACCACCAATAGGGCATACACGATCATTTCCCATAAGCACGATATCCCCTCTTTTTAGCTCCTCAAAGCTAAAGAACCAATCCCTCCTAGGACAAATGTGATATGTGGCTCCTGAATCCAACATCCACTCCGTGGAGTCAGCATAGCAAACCGACGGTAGTGCAGAGCATGAATAGCCCAAAGAATCTGACTCTGAATGTTCATCAATAGCTTTTGTAACATTCACTTCTGAAGCTTGTACAACTTTCCCCTTGTTTTTCCCGACTTTTTCCTTCCATTTTGGATAGTCAATCTTCCAATGTCTTTCTTCTTTATAATACAGATATTAGTTTCTACGAACACTTTTATAGGCACTCCTATTCTTTGACTTTGAGCGGTTGAACTGGCGACGATTTGGATCACGGCCTCAAACTGTTAGTGCATCTCTCGATGTCTTCTCGGAGGGTTCACCATCACTCTTCATCAACTCATAATTCACCAAAGCTGAGGTCACCTCCTTATAGCTAATCGTAGTTCTTCCACTGATCATAGTGAGAACGAACGTACCATAATCATTCTCAGGCAACGAACATAAGAGTAACACCAGCTTGTCTTCATCCTCAATCATGATATCCACATTGGCCATATCTGAAAGTAGCTTCGTAAAGTTATTGACGTGCTCCCTGATGGAAACTCCCCTCTTCATCTTGAACTGATAAAACATCTTCTTCAAGTGAAGCCGATTCTTAATGCTCTTCGTAAGATACTTTTCATTGAGTGTTTCCTACATTCTCTTTGCCGACATCTCATTCATAACGTCATAAATAAGATCCAGCGTCAAGCATGACCGAATAACTCCACAAGCTCTACTATTCATTTTCTTCCAAACCTTGTCCTCCGTGTCTTCGGGTTTCTCTTGTAACTCAAGAGTCTCCTCTAAATTCTGTGCATCCAATGCGTCCATTACCCGACACCTTCACAATCCGAAATTAATTTTGCCATCGAACTTCGGAACATCAATCTTCATGTTATTGATGCTCAGACTCTGTATCGCCTTCGTAAGAGACGAACCTGATGTGCTTGCTTCTCCCATGTTGTTGATCTAACTCTTCAGATAGGAATTCTTCACTGAATCCTTTGAACAAGCTCCAAGCCTAACTTGTAGCTCTGATATCACTTGTTGTGCGCAGCAGAAGTCTCAAGGCAACACGAACAAGAACAAGAGATAAATCACAACTTTAAGCCAAATACACAATCACAGCAAGACAACGAATTTAACATGGTTCGGCAAGTTGCCTACGTTTACGGGGCAAGGAGGGGGGAGTTCTTACTATTAGAAATCAAGAGAATACAAATAGAATTACAAATCTCACCGATTAAACCCTAAAACTAAGCTCTAGATCCTTCACAAATCTTCCACAATTGGATGCAGCAATCCTCACACAAAGACTGCTCAAAAACATCCTTACTTAATCCTAATTAATCAGGATCAAAGTTATATACTAACTCAAAACGAAACGGGTTGAAAACCCAAAGCCCATCCCAAAAACAATGCGCGGTCGACCACGACGGTCGACCGAACCAAAACCCGAGAGCAGAATTCATTACAGTCATGGCGCGGTCGACGGCGGCGATCGACTGAATCTCCTCGTGGTCGACCGTGGTGGTCGACCGAACTGATTCCCGAGAGTTAAATCCATTACAGGGTCCGCGCGGTCAACCATGGCGGTCGACCGCCTTCTGATCCAACTCCTCCTGAGCTCTTGTGCATGTTCGCGGTCGACCGCTAGTCTACCTGGCTGCTTCCTGCGGATTTTCTGAACTTTTCTCACCACTTCTTCACTTACATTATCCTTCACATGAAAATCTCACTCCTAATTCAATCCCTGAGCATTTGTACGTTATATATGGTATCCTATTTGTTCACGTAATGCAAATTATATACATAATCCTCAGCGTGTGCAAGCAAACTGATTACGTGATCAAAATGGAAGTATACTCCAAGTTCTGCATGCATGCAAAATCTCTCATCTTATATATATAAAGGCCGTTAACCTCCGTGGTTTCTCACATCAGTCGACCTCCTCCTACATTACGAGCAAACAAACAATTTTTTTGGTAAATGAAGAAATTTTATTCCTCACCAAATGTGGAAAAATGTATATACATCAATAAACTCATGAAGTGTATGAGTTAACAAAACTGGAAAAGAAACATAGCTCAAAGAACCTGAGCTTAACAAAAAGAACAACTAGTTCCTAAGTATTTATGCACACCTCCAGATAAAGAGTTGAAACTGAGATTTTATCTCAGTAAAAACTCTCATCCATGCACCTGACTCCTCACAAGCATATGTAACTGTATTGTCTTCCATGCCCTAGCTTTCCAACGTGAGGAATTCAGCATCAGTAGAACCAATTTACAGAGTGATGAGCCAAGCTCTAATCTCCTCCAAAGTAGGGCAATTAAGGGAGTCTGTGCTCCTAGCCACCTGCTTAAAAGTTCTGTTATTCCTCTCCTTCCATAAGGAGTATATAGTAGAAGATAAGGCTATCCTCTTCACCTTTTGCTTGGGACCTTTCCCTCTAAGCTTACAGCTGAACCAGTCAATTAGATTATTCCATTTGCAAGTCCTCCATCTAAACTGAAGCCATTCCATTATTTCATTCCACACAACTTGCGAAAATTTGCATTGGAAGAATAAATGATCTCTTGTTTCAGGAGCTGTGTCATTGCATAAACAACATTTAGCACTTTGAATGATGCCTCTCCTCATCAATCTATACCTTGTAAGCAGTCTGTCATTGACTGCTAGCCAAGAGATAAAACAGTGCTTTGGCAAACTTGAGCTCTCCCATATTGTATTAGACCATTTCACCTTACTGGAAACTGGGGAAATAGCAGAGTACAGGTCAGAGAGGATAATCTTTGAATCTTTATAACTATTCTTCAAATTTTCAACTCCCCCACAGCTTAAGATGGCTTTGTCTCTAGCTTTGAGTAATTGTTTCCACATCCAAGAATCCCCTGCTTTTATTTTCACATTCCATACTGTATTATCTTTTAGATAAGTACCATGGATCCATCTTATCCACAATAGCTCCTTATTGATGTGAATATACCATATAGATCTTAGGGAAGTGGCCAGATTCCAGATTCCTACAGAGTATACACCTAGACCACCTTGATTTTTACTCTTACAGATTTTGTCCCAAGAAACTAATGGAATTTTGAATGACTGATCAGTTTTCCCCCACAAAAAATCCCTGCACAAATCATCCACTTTCTGAAGAACTTTAATTGGCAAAGTGTAGTTTGATGTCCAGAAGACTTGCACACCCAAAATAACACTCCTAATAACATGCAATCTCCCTGCATATGACAGCTTCCCTTGAGTCAGCCATGCCTGAAATTGACTGGTGATCTTCTTAAAGAGGGGAGAGAAATCTAGGAATGATAATCTTTTGCATATCAATGGCATGACGAGATATCTAATAGGCAGTTTGCCTTCAGTATAACCCAAACTGCATTGTACAGAGCTTCTGATAGGTTCCTCCACACCACCATAAAAAATAGCACTCTTTGTGAGATTTGCTTCCAGACCTGAGGTGTTTCCAAAATCTACAATACATTGGTGAATTTTCTGTATTGAATACAAATCACCTCTACTGAATAATAGGAGTTCGTCAGTAAAAATGAGATGAGTGATCCTTAGCTTAGCACATTTAGGATGAAATTTGAAATTTTTATCAAACTTTAGTAAGTTCAGGCTCCTGGACAGATACTCCATGCCAATGATGAACAAATAAGGAGAAAGAGGGTCACATTGCCTTAACCCCCTAGCACCCTTAAAGTATCCATGAAGAGAACCGTTGAGGGAGATAGAATATTTTGGGGAGGAAATACACATCATGATCCACTTGATAAATTCTTTGTTGAAACCCAAGCCCTTCAGCATATTTTCCAAGAAATCCCAGTTGACAGTATCAAAAGCTTTCCTTATGTCTATGTTGAGCATGGCTCTTGGGGATAAATGTTTCCTGTCATAATTCTTCACCAGTTCATGAGCTAACAGGACATTATTTGAGATTTGTCTACCCTTTACAAAAGCACTTTGTGCTTCACTGATAATAGAACCCATGACAGACTGCAGTCTGTTTGCTAAAATTTTAGAAATGAATTTGTATATGCAGTTACAACATGAAATAGGTCTAAAATCAGAGGGGTATTGAGGGCATTGTACCTTAGGAATAAGTGAAATTGAGGTTGAGTTGATTACCCCCAAGAGTTTTCCTGTTTTGAAGAATTCCTCTATTGCTAAGGTAGAAAGCAACATTATAGCCATCAGGTCCTGGAGCCTTATTATCAGGCATGGAGAATACAACATTCCTTATTTCATCTTTGGTGATTGGAGCAGATAGGCTGTTAGCTTGATATTCAGTGAGACAGGGGCCATTTTGTATGATACTCATGTCAGATGCACAGGTGGATATTGAAGAGCCCATCAAATTTTTGTAGTAGGAAATAAACTCATTTACAATGTCCTCCCTATCAGTAATCCTCACTCCCAGGCTGTTATAGAGCATCATCACTCTATTGTGGTGCATGTTTTTCTTTATGACAGAATGAAAATATTCAGTGCCTCTATCACCATGAAGACACCAAGCAATTCTTAATTTTTGCTGATAGAAAGAAAGTTCACATTCCAGTAATCTATTATAAGCTATGATGTTGTCTTTTTCCTTTCTGATAAATCCAGGGTTCAATGGATCAAGCTGAAGAAGTCTTTGAGTATTTTCTAGATCAACTCTTGCTCTTTGAACCTGTTCACTAATATTGTAGAAATTCCTTTTATTCAGGTCTTTCAATGCACTTCTGAGGAGCTTTAACTTTGTGATAACTTTGTACATTGTGTATCATGTAATGGGTGTTTGCCATAAAGTGGAAACAGTAGAGAGGAATTTATCATGCTTAGTCCACATAGTGAAGAATTTGAATGGCTTTTTCCCTTGTCCATTGTCTTCATAGACAGACACGAGAGCTGGAGAGTGGTCAGAGAAATTTGGAGTTAAGTATTCCACATGACTAGAGTTAAAATCATGAAGCCATGCTTCATTAACTAAAGTCCTGTCAAGTCTACTCCAGACCCTTGTGGCAACTTCCTGTTTATTGTTCCAAGTATAAAAACATCCAATTGTTTTGAGATGGGTAATCTGACAATCTTCAATAAACATATTGAAATCTCTAGTATCAGCATCAGTGAGCATTACACCACCTAATTTCTCATCATTGTTAGATACAGCATTGAAATCACCTGATAGTAGCCAGGGCATTGCTCCCAGAGATTGTTGAAACTGAAATAAATCTGACCACAAAGATTTCCTGGCTTCAAGATGATTATATCCATAAACTGCAGAGATAATACATTTTAATCTTCCATCAACAGAATTTACAGCACAGGTAATATGCTGCTCAATAAAACTGCAAATATGGATGTCCAGAATATTAGGGTCCCATAAGATCAATATCCTAGCCTTATCAGTTCTATTAGCATTAGAAAACCACTTCCAGTTATTTGCCATCCTCATAGCAGCAGATTGGATGTTCCCCTCTTTAATCTTGGTTTCTAGCAGAGCAAGGAAGGATAGATGATATTGCTTTAGGTATTGTTTTACCAAGTGTTGCTTTGGGGATTTATTTAACCCCCTGACATTCCAAAAAGATAGGTTCATAGGTTAGTAGAACCCCCACCCCTAGAAGAGGGATCCTTAACCTTATCCAAATTCATCAACAAAGAGAAAAAATTTGTAGGCATATTTTCCTTCATAGCCCTTCTCTTAATTGGGGTCCAAGAATTTGCTTCTCTAATGATTTCTTCTCTCATTTGCTGGGAACCAACCATATTCTGCTCAGTATTTAGTTCCTGAACTTGCACAAGATGCACAGGACTTGAATCCTTTGTATCTATATTTTTCCCCTTCTGCCACTAGTAAAAATTTACGTATCTTAGACGGAATATTCTAGATGGAAATTTTTCCGTCTAGAATGTATTAAACTAGACGGAAAATTTCCGTCTAGAATATTCCGTCTAGGATAAAATATTCTAGACGGAAATTTCCATCTAGAATAGTATTCTAGACGAAAATTTTACTTTTAATTTTTTTTTCAAAAAATCCTGGTATTCTAGACAAAAATTTCCGTCTAGAATGTATTCTAGACAAAAATTTCCGTCTAGAATACATGTCCATTTAAAAAAAAATTTAACCCGTTAAAACCCCCGCTGCCCTCCGTTCCCCCCAAAATCGAAATTTTCATCCCCAAAATCAAATCCGCCCACCCCCCCACCCCAAATCCTCAACCCCAAACTCCATCCTCATCAAATCCCTCCTCCCCCAAAACCGAGCCTTCTCCTCCCCCGAACGAACCCTAGAACCTCGTCCATCCGCATCAACCGAACCCCCGTCTCAAATCTGCACTTCAACAAGATTTGCGGCTTCGTCATGCAGCACGACGCCCTCCTCCCCCTCCTCACCGTCAGAGAAACCCTCCGCCCTTTAGCTCGAAAAAGTTCCCTCATTTTCAATCTGAAGTTGTCGTCTCCATGGATTACCTCAAAGCCCTCGAAGAAGAGAGGAAAAAGATTTTAGTTTTTGAGAGGGAGCTTCCTCTTAGCCTGCAACTTGTCACCCAAGGTATAACTTTTCCTTCAAAAATTGTGAAAATGACAGAAAATTTGAGCTGGGTCTGAATTTTTTTTGTTTGTTTTCTGTGATGGGTTTGCAGCGATTGAGAACTGCAAGAAGAAGAAACATGAGGTGGTGGGGAGAGGCGAGGAGATTGCTAGTGAAGGGCCGATCTTAGAGGAGTTTATTCCCTTGAGGCCGAGTGGATATTGGACATTAAATATACAGATGCAATTATGGTTATTACTCTTTTATTGTCTGCTGCATATAAATATGTACGTATATTTTTGGATAATTGTATTAATTACACTATTAAAATCATTCTGGCCCTAGATAAGTGAATCAAATCCTAGGTTTTCAGATGTGCGACTGGGCTTTGATTTGGAAATTTATGCTTTTTTAGACAGTTCTCTATCATATGCTTTCAAGTCTTTCAGATTTCTCTACTTCCAGTTTGTATAAGGTAGTTTTCCTCCCATCACTTTGTATCCATATTCGATCTTGGCAGACATGGCTGTGTGGTTTTTCAACATATCTGCATCTGTATCCATATGTGTGATTAATAAATGTATACGGATTTGATAAATGCCATATCAGTCAATATCCAAACCATTTGCACTCCTGATAGCATACCTTTAAATAGACACATGCCTTAGACAGAACCTTAAATAGGAATTATTAACCATTCATTTTATCTTTCATATGTTTCTTTTCTAAAAATTTGTTACTAAAGATAAACTTGAAATTACTTGACTAAAGTTGTCAAAGTGGTTGCATTTCGTATGTGCTTATCACGGTGTACTGTAATTTTATCCAAAACTGGTGCATGATCGCTATTATTGTGCAGGTGTCTTTTTGAACATGTGTTTCTTCGCCTTCCCATTTTTATTTTGGTTCTGGTTGCAGTTTTTATAAACTGAAAGAATAACTATCAAAAACATTATTACTTATCTTGATTTTTTATTAATATTTGGTATAGTTTTCAATTGTATTTAATAAGGTTCATGCACATCCTCACTACATGAAGGGTTCTTTTATGTACATACATTTGCCTTGATGAACACTCAGGAGATATCTTTCAAAGCTTAAGAAATTCAGGTTTCATGTTGAGGGTGTTGATGTGCGGTTGCCTCTTTTCTTTTTCACTTAAACCTTGAGGAACTTGGCCTTGTAATGTTCGAAAATGGGAAGCCCATACGACATGTAAGTATGATTCAAGATTTATGTACACTGCTTATTTTGAACTCCTTTTCGTCAACTGATTCGTGTACACTACTTATTTTGAACTCCTTTTCACTAACTAATACAGAGGACACCTTTTGATGAACTATGGAAATACTTACTAATCTCATCTGATAACCAAGAATATGCTGTCACCTCTTTGAACTATGCTAGAGCCTCCCTTTATTAGAAGCGTCCATATACAGGACAAACTGCAATATGTGAATGTTCAACAAAGTTACTGGACCATAATAAATCTCGATTTTTGCAGGTAATAGCAGTTGAATACAATCTCATCACCATGTAACAAACCATGCTTCGCTGCTTTTTCCCAATACTCTTCGCCCAATTCTTGGATTGTACAACATAGAAAGATTTCTCAATTGTTCGTCGTCAGATGAAGAGAACAACCATAAAAATAGTGGGAATAGTGGTGGGTCTGATAAGAAGCCGGACTGCATGAGATCTGTCCAGCTCTAGAACCAGCAACCTGAGCCTAAAGGAGTAATCTTTTGGATCTTTTCGAAGATCTTGAAATTTTTTGCTGGTGGAATTCTTGTTATTTATGTTGAATTTTGGTGAATTGTTTGATTCAGGATGTAGTCATGAAGCCGATTGCTGTAAATGCGAAGAGGATAGGAGGAGCATTTCATCCTTTTGAGGATAGGAGGAGCATTTCATCTGCCACTTCATCTTCCTCTCAAACAACTACTGCATCGGCTCCCCTTGTCAGAGTTTGTTAATAGAGATGATTCCAGATTAGTTTCGTTCCCTCTTTTTGTAAAGAGAAGCGACATAAATATATGCGTATGTATACAGACTTCTCTGAGTGTGAGAACAACTGTTAGCTTGTGTCTTCATGTTGTTTAGTAAATTTCATACATTAAAAGTATATATATGTATTTTGGTGAATGTATTATTTGAATATAATGGGATTTGATATTGAAATATAATTAGATTGTGTTGGATATGAATATAAGTTTTTGTTGTTCAATATTATGTACATGCACCCAAAGTAGATTCTGCAAAAAAAAAAAAAAAAAACTACTGTAGCATAGTATCCTAGACGGAAATTCCGTCTAGGATGCTCAAACTCCGTCCACGATGGTTTTTTTTTAAAAAAATTTAAAAAAAATTAAAAAACATCAAATTCCGTCTAGAATAAGTATTCTAGACGGAAATTTCCGTCTAGAGTACTCATTCTAGACGAAAATTTTTTCCGTCTAGGATAAATTATTCTAGACGGAAATTCCGTCTAGAATAATCCGTCTAGGATGTATTCTAGACGGTTTTTAATTCCGTCTAGAATATTCCGTCTAGGATGTATTCTAGACGGAATTTCCGTCTAGAATACTGTATCCTAGACGAAAACATTCCAGACGGCTATTCTAGACGGAATTCCGTCTAGGATAACCATCCTAGACGGAATTCTGTGCATCCTAGATGGAATTTTCCGTCTAGGATGCCTAATTTTTTAGCAGTGTGCAGTAAGTGAATTTCCTTGATGGCTACAGGTTTTTGCTGTTGGACTTGTTGCACATCTTCCTGAACCTGTGCAGAAAGATGCACAACATTCTGTATAACTTGCACAGAATTATGCACATCCTTCTGAACATCATGCACAGAATTATGCACAGCATTCTGTGATACTACACCTGTTGTATCCTGCACATTTTGATCCTCAATATTTACAGGCACATCTGCACTTTGGCTTTGAACAACTCTCTGAGCATTATCATTTCCAGAGGCAATTTTCCTTTCTACACCCAGATTTCCTGAAACTTGAGCTACTGACTTTTGCTTTGGTACCCATTTTTAAGATCTGGGATATTTCTTGCAGTAAAGGGTGTCATGGCCTACAGTTTTACAACTATTGCACCATTTAGGCTTTAGCTCATAAATCACCCTTTGATTAAAATTTTTTCCATTTGGACCATGAATAGGAATCTCATCAGGGAGAGGCGAAGGCATGTGAACTTCAACTAGGACCCTAGCATAAGCAAGCCTTTGCTTATTTGCCGTCAACTTATCTGTAGTAATAGGTTTCCCAATTTGACTGACTATTTTGCTGATAACATTTGAGCTCCATAAGTTGAGTCTGAGTCCAGGAAGTTGTATCCATAGAGGGCAAACATTATCTTTAATCTTTTCAATATCCTCATCATTAGTCCAAGCCTTCAATAGAAGAGGTCTTGATCCAAAGAACCATGGGCCATTAACAAGAATGTCATCCATTTCCACTTTGTTTTTGAATTTGAACAAAAATAAGCCTGGTTTAAGCAGACATATTTCAGGAACAGACCAGTTTGCCCAAACTTTGCTTGCATAATTCTCCATAGCTTTGAACTTTACGTTTAAACCCATCACATGACCAATTAAAGAGAACTGCCAGTTAGAATTTCCTTCATTCCATTCATCTTCATTAAATTCCACAAAATCATTATTTGTAGGGGTAACATAATTCAAATTCAAACCACATCCATCTTTTCTGTTATCAGCAAATAAACTTGCCCAGCTCTTCTTAACAGGATCAGGTTGAACCACTGGAGGGGGATTAACATCCTTAACTACACTCATTTTTAAAGAATCCAATGAATTAGTAACTGATTCCAAGATAGGGCTCGAATTAGTAGGATTTGCAATCCCATTCAATTTTGATGAAACAGAATCTGACTCAAGGACAGAATTCAAGATCTGCACATTTGGATTATTGCTAATATTCTTCTTGCAAGAATCCAAAGGATTTGTAATTGATTCCAAATTTGGCCTTATATTTGCAGGATTAGTAGGATTAGTAACTGATTCCAAAACAGTATCAGAATCAAGAACAAAGTTCAAATTCTGCAGATTTACTACTGAGGATCCAGCTAAATTTCGATTTAGTTGTTGATGAGGGGAAGCAACAACAAAATCAACCTCATCCGCCCAAGAAATTTTCCCAGAATTTCTGGAATTATCTACACCAGGTTTAGAGCATGAAGACTCACCAAGTTGATGACCTAGAACAACACAATCCTGAGAAGAGATCTGGATCTGGCGATGCTCAGAGTTAGAATCCTTCAAGATATCAGCCATTAACCTCTTTTTCTTCTCCCCTTTTGGCCCCGTTGACCCCATTGAATTCACAAAAACTTCCTCATCATCCGTAACTCCTTCATCGAAGTGATCAGCAAGCTCCGAACTCAATTTTGATGCACTAAATCCAGAAACTAGGATTTTTTTTCCATAATTTCTCTTTTTTTTGCCATCCAAATCACGGCGGGAGCGCAATTTAGCGGCGATGAAATTGCCTGCTAAAATACGCCTATGGACCGCCCTTTACTTTTTTAGAATTTCTGAGAACAACAAACAATTGATCCTCGTATATATATAATTCTCTTGCAATACATGTGCAGGACCTAAGGCCGTGGTTCCTCCTTAACATCAATTGATGCTAAGAAAGAAGCTAAGCTCTTTGATGATTAGTGGGCAGGGCATGTAACTAGAGCAGCAAACTATTAGGAGAGAAATATGGGTCAGTGATGAGCCATGGGGTAAAATGGTAAGCCATGTACGTCTACAATTTTATAAAAAATTATCAACGAAAAATAATGAAGAGTCCGCGTTTTAAATCACGACCGTCTATTGTTTATTTGACGATTATAATTCATTTTGAGTATATTCCATGTGATCTGCACTTATTTTCATTCTCTTAACTCAAGATTAATCACAATATATTATTAAATAGACAATTAGCAGCTGTCACAACAATAAATCATCATTCCTCACTATATTTTACAACAGGGAGGATTCAAATTTGTACTTACTGTATAATTTAGCATGTATGAAAATGTTTTATTTTCCAATGATAGATATTTTTTTTTTGAGAAATTTCAAAGTTGTTTGTTTAAAAATGGCTAATGTAGAGATTCACCTAAAGCCCTACATCATCCCCTAATTGAAAGTAAGTGCCAAATAAAGCGTAGCACGTTTTTTTTATCGTTTGTGTTATGAATAAAAGACAGCAATTTATTATTAGATGTTACACTTTCGGCCAAAAGTTTAATATTTTATGTACGTACAATTCAAAATAAGATGGTTTTGCTTCAGTATACACCTACTAAAGGGCTGTTTGGATGGCTGAAAACTCCTGTTTTGACCTCGGGAAGGAGCCAGAAAGCTGCCAAAATGGCAGCTTTCTGGCCGCTTCCCAAGGCCAAAACGGCCAAACAAACAGCCCCTAAGGCATTCTGGCGCTCTGTGGACTGTAACCTCTGCCTCGAACAGTCTGAGGCTGCGGGCAGCCTTTGAGAGGCTCTGTCGACTGTCGCTAGCGGCAACAAGTATATAAGGAATGTTATATATAAGACAATATGGCTCTCGTTGCTTATTTGTAGGAAAGAAGATAAAAATTCATAATGAAGGCATTGGAGACTTTAGCTCCTAATTTAAAGTAGGCAAATTAAGTGATCATGTACAATTTATTAATTTTATTATACAATTGGGAACTCCAGTTGGTCTCCAAGAGCTGAACTTTGATATATCATATCATAGTGAAACTCTCAAAACTATACATCCCCTACAATTAAAAAAAAAACTTATAAACAATAGATGATTACACCATGAGAATAAAGAGAACAGACAAACTGGGCAAGATCTTATAACAACATGGTAAACCAATTAATAGCTAGTTCTTCTAGTTTATAAATATATTGGAACTTAAAAACCTGAACTCATGACAACTTATATCTGCTCTGTAACGAAGGCTACAGCTCATAGAGCCGAAACTATATTGTTGAGTTAATCATGCTGAGTTTGATTTCTAGGCTTAGTTAGTTAGTTATATTCCGTAAATTCTGTGTTAGTGGAACGAGTCTTGGCCATGGGTAGGCGTGGCTTGAGTTTCCGATCATAACAAACCTGTAATTGGTTATAAATAGCAGTTAGATTTGTGAATTTTTTTTTAAGCTCTTCAATATAACAAGTTTGTTTATTTCTTCCTCAAACGTGTGTGTGTGCATTCACAATGACGAGATTTGATCCAACAACTGTATGCAGATGAAAGTTACGATTATAACATTCATCATTTAATTGAAATTGTATATACACCCTACTAAAGGTCAGGGTTAAGGTTACAGTGAGGGTGAGTGTGAGGTTGAGGGGTTAGCGTAACTATTATATTGCTAATTACATAGAAACTGCACACACTATGCACTCATATTTTCGAGCCGTAGAATTCCCCGTCCAATAAATACCAGGGTTAGGTATGTAAACGTGGTGTGTATCTGTATTTACGTGTGTTCTTGTGTACTTTCTTTTCGTCAGAGTTTCGGCAACGCTTACTCGTTGTTCTCCGTGTACTATAGTGTACTCGGAGAACAGCAGGTAGGTGCTACCAAAATTTTAACGAAATAAAAGTACACTTGAACACACGTAAATGCATATACATGCTACGTTTACATACCTAATGGGATAGAAGCCTTCCTCTGACAACCGATCACACACGCTTGTCCTAACTTAAAATGATATATGTAGGGATATGCTCACTTCTATTAATTTTTAAATTCTAGATGCTGACAATTCCTGACAAATCATTCATGAGCATACCACGTGATCGAAGGCTAACCGCACACGGTCGCAGAGTAGAGCCTCAACATCATCATAATAATGTAATACTTGGTTATGATTTAAAAAGAACATTCATGTATCCGTTTGACTGGTTATCATGTATCAGTTTGTGTCATGTATTATAGTATTGCCTTTATATTATCTGTTTGACTGGTTATCATGTATCAGTTTGTGTCATGTATTATAGTATTGCAGATATATTATTTGTTTGACTGGTTATCATATATCAGTTTGTGTCATGTACTATATTATTGCTTTTATATTATCTGTTTGACTGGTTATCATGTATCAGTTTGTGTTATGTATTATAGTTTTGTTAGATACTCATTATGTTTTCAAAGTATAGATGACAAAAGGATTACGTAAGAAAGCGCTTGAGAGACTTTTTAGTAGACATTCTGGAGGCGACGCACATGGCTCTACGTCAGGTATTTTTATTTATTTATTATATCTGTACATTTCTATAAACTATTAATATGAGCCTAACATTATTTTTTAACATTTCCTACACAAGACGCAAAGATGCTACACATGACTCGCCGCCACAGGACACAGGACGCGGAGATGCTCCACCTAACGCGGAGACACTCGTTGATCCTACCTAGCATGCGGAGATGCCGCTGTTGCCTCCTCCGCATGCAGATGTATTGGAGGAGCGCTGATATGAGCCATATGCTGGCCTCTTTATTTTGATGATGTTTAACAAATAATTTACTACTAATGTTGTTTGTCTAGTATTTGTGGTTTTCTATTTATTGTAGACAAACAACGCGTTGGAGGATGGATGGAATAGAACCTCAACGATCATATTCAATGGAGGTTGGCGGAATTGGGGAGTGAAGCCTACGCAATTCAAAGGTAAAGATTTAAGTTCAAGCTTCATCTGCAAGTGTACCAAGATAGAGCTTCGTTGAAGATCACAAGCTTAGGTAATTTAGTTTAGGTATTATATTATGTGTGTTAAGTACGTTAGGCTCAATATCATATACACACACATTTTATTGGTTTCTTTGTACATATATGTAGTCATATATATATACAACACAAGTTTTGGCTTTCATGTTTATAAATATAAAATTACATATTTCATATTTATTTTTGTGATTTAGTTTGACTACTTAGATATGAAACAAATATATTTTCATATACATACTCATATGTTTCATTTTCTATTGTATTTGTAAAAATATTATTTTCTTGGTTTATAGACTTAACAATAATCATATACATCTTTTATTAAATCTACAAAATCATTTTGTAATGTTTTAAAACATGGTTAAGCTAAAATGTTAAAACTCATATGTTCACATTTTCATGTTTTGGAATATTTTGCAAAATGATAATATTTTTCATTTGAAAAGTCCTTTTTGAAAACCAGTTTTTGTAGCATGTTTATTATCATGCCTACAATCATTTCCCAAAGTTTTATAGTTTTTGGAATTTATTTGATATTTTTAAATAGGGTTTTAAAATTAGCATTTTACTTTCAAACCTAAAATATTTTGTATCAGTTTGCGGTTGACCACCACGGTCGACCGCGCCTATGTTTTTCTCTGAGTGGGCAGCAGAAACTTTTACGGTCAACCGTCAAGCTAAAAATTTCTACGGTCGACCGCCACGGTCGACCATCGAACTCTCTGGAAGTTTTCTCTGCTTTGATGCCCTTCGCGGTCGACCGCCGCGGTCGACCACAGCACTGTCAAATCTTCTCCAACGGCTAGTTTCTAAAGTCGTTGTTGAGCTAGTTTTTTTTGTTATTTTCATTAGGTTTTTTGGTTGAGGTTTTGGAAGGCTATAAATACCCCATTGCTCTCATCCTTTAAGAGCAACAAAAAGAGAATGTTTTAAAAGAGGTTTAACAAAGTTTTAATCAAGGGTTTAAGTTTTTTTAAGTGTGTTTATAAGCATTTGAGTGTTTCGGTTTTGTGAATCAATTCCACAAGAGCTTTAGGAGATCATCTATTGAAGTTTGAGCTTCCAACTATTCTCCCTCCATCTCTTGATCAATTGAGAAGTTTTCTAAACTCTTATCTAGCTTTACATTTGTTTAGTTATTTGATTATCATTCTTTAAAGCTAGTTTTTAAAATTGAGTTTAGATTTGATTATATTATCTCATTATTACACACACCCACATTGAGCTTTTAGTATTTACATACATAGTATATTGGGATTATGAGGGATTGTAACATTGAATTGTGCTTAATTGAGTTCTCGTCTTGTATTAGAGAATAAATCATTTCTTGTTATTTGTTAGTGTTGTAAAGTTTTCGGTGAGCTAGAAAACCGAGTGTGAGGAGTGAACGTTGATCGGTAAGCGTTAAAAACCGACATTGTGAGTGTGAGGAGTGAACGTTGATTGGTGAGCGTTGAAAACCGGCATTGTGAGTGTGAGGAGTGAACGTTGATCGGTGAGCGTTGAAAACCGATATTGTGAGTGAGGTGGGAACGTTGATCGGTGAGTGTTAAAAACCGACATTGTGAGTGTAGACGTTGAAAATTACCTATAGCCTCCCAAACATAGTTCAAGACAATGAGAAGATGATAAACGTTATTATCCGAGTCAAGGAAATTTACTCAACACCAGTAAGCATACAAAGTGGATTAGTAAAATGTGCAAGTCAGCGAAACGATGTACCGTACACAAAACGAGCGAACTAGAGGAGTCACAAATCGCCGAAATCTCAAAAAGATGAACGAAAACACACCCGGAGGCTTGCGTAGGCGCGAGCCACCAAATGGTGACTCGCACAAGTACGGGCCACTAAGTGGTGGCTCGCACCTATGCGAGCCACCAAGTGGTGGCTCGCACCCATGCGAGTCACCAAATGGTGGGTCGCACAGTTCCGAGCCACCACGACTCTTTTTGACTCCCAAGACTCCCAAAATACGGATTTCGATGATTTTTAAGGATTCTTTCATCCCACGACCTCCCCAACTGTTTTGAGGTTATCTCTAAACGCGTTTAACCGGTTATTAACTGCAGATAACGTTTAAACATCGGTTCTTATCCAAAAATACATCTCCAAAAGCCTATAAATAGAAGCCTAGGGTCCTCTTTCAAGTGGATCTGAAATTAAAGAGGCGAGGTGCTGTCAAATTGTCCAGCTAACCATGAATTTCAGAGGAGAATCATCAGATCTTGGAGAATACTTTCATAAGTAAAGTCTTTCGAAAGGTTTGTGATTCTTTCCCCTTCTTTCCTCCGGATTAAACTTGGTTTTAATCTCGAGATGAGCCACAATCTCGCTTGGTCGTGATTGTCGCTTCCGCAATTGTTTCCTTTGTGAAACAAGAGTGTAGTTATACTATCAATCGGGTTTGATCTGTGGTGGTCCACGGACTAACGCGTCCCCAACACAGATAAAGATCCCACACAAAGCAGCGGGAGATAAACTACTGCTGTGTTTTGTTTGATAAAGTTGTAATCTTTATTTTTCATTGTAAGAAAATCTTATAAAAAGATCAACTTTTCTTTCAGTTTGAACTTGTAATCGATAAACAATGTAATAGGTTTGAAAGCAATGGAAAAAATAACTTTTGATGAAAACAAACTGGCAACTACAGTGGGAGCTGACAGCTTCTCTGCCGAAGCTGTAGTGTCGCAACCAAAGATCATCATCCCGATCAACGAAGAGGTCGAGTACGAGTTCGACCAGGCAAAGTATGAGGAATACTTATCCTATCTTCCAGATCATCCTCTCCTCGTAAGAATAGGAGAGACTCCACAAGGAAGGTTCGGAGGCACTTGGATCTGAAGGTTCAAAACCAAGATCCTCATCCTGCAGCGGCTCAAGACACACCTTGCAAAGCCGAAGCCACTACTGAAAGTGCGCCGACCTTATCCAAGAGAGCACGTCAAAGATGACGTCA
The DNA here is from genome assembly GCA_022839385.1 of Asparagus kiusianus. NCBI lineage: Eukaryota > Viridiplantae > Streptophyta > Magnoliopsida > Asparagales > Asparagaceae > Asparagus > Asparagus kiusianus. Next base: position 506,384 of record BQKN01000256.1, read on the forward strand.
GTGCCTCGCACGCCAATTGGCCAAAGCTTCCGAGCTAGTTGATGGAACCCGTTGCAAAGCGGATCTGAAGTCTAGAAGACACCAACTGCCATGGCAGCAAGCGGGCGACTGTTCCAAATCAACGACGAATGAATGGGTCCCCGTTAAGAGGACCGGTTCAACTCTTGAAGAACGGATCAAGAAACACCACGCCTTACTTGCGCACGCAAGAATTCTGGTGCAAGAAGCCAAGAAATTGCAAACAAACGATGTAAACAACAGACTGTCAAAACCACGTCAAATCTGGAGGCCGAAATCCAAAACAAGGCCTGAAAAAACCAACTTGTCGGCTGCTGGCTCGGCCAAGGCTGAGCCACCAACTGCTGGCCCGCATCACCGCCAAGCCAACCATCCTCTGTTTGCAGAAAATTCGCCTCTCGCGATCATTTTTGAGTCTCCGACAGCTCCTGTTCCTGTTTTGATGACTTCCTCACCTTCGGTAGAACCTCACGATAGCGTGGACTTGTCCCGATTTAAAGTAAAGATTACGGATCGTCTCAGTCCTTTGCATAAAAATGAACCCCGTATGGTTCGTCAGACTGGGGGTCGTAAGCGATTCCCCAGTAAGTCAAAGATCTCTCCTATGGAGAAAGTACCGATAACCACTCGCCTCGGATTGCGAGTTGAAGTCCAAGAGCCCGTTGGGTCCTTACGCGCACGAAGGCGTGGGTTCAAACGAGCGACTCTTGAGAATAATGACAGGGCGTTATACCCTCAAAGAGAGCTATGTTCGTCAGAAGACGACGACGTTGGAATGGGAGAATTATGCTAGCACAAGATAGGTTGCTCCGATAATCATATCGACGAGTTGTACTATCAAGCTGGGGGTATGAATAAATCTCAAAAGAGAAATACCTGGGAAACTGATTCTCTTTGTCCATGTACCAAACTTATTAAGGCGGTATTATCAGAGAGTAACTGCTCCAAGACCACCTCGCAAAGGATTTCAGTGTTTGAAAGATTTTCTACAAAAACGCTAAGACACAAGTCAAGATGTTTCCGTAAAAGGAAGCCGGTCGTTCAAGAACATGAATTCTCAGAAGTCACGATTAACATGAGGGACAAAGGAAAATCCACGCGATGCTTTAGACCCAAACCTTTTCCATAAATATCCCAGCGATTGACTCAGCTAAAAACCGGGGCTATTAGGCCTAGAGATTATAGGAGAATTCAGAGAGGGCAGTCCTCAGACGATGAAGCATCAGATGCTAACTCTGCGATCGCTTCAGATGCCACCGTGTCCAGCATAGGACGGACTCGAGAATCATTCATGATTACTACTGAACAGATGACTCAACTCCTTCAAGAGACTTTGGCTAAGCAGAAAGAGGACTTTAAGATAGAAATGGATATGGCTGTACAACAGGTTAAAGATTTACATGCCCACCAACTCCAACAGTTGTCAAATCAGCACGGTGAATCTAGTCGTCGCCAGGCTACCAATCAAATAGATAGCGACTCAGAGGTAGAGGAAAGTATCAATAACAATGTTCTACTGGAGGATAAAAATACTAAAGATGTCCTTAACACTAGGGGTGGTACCAATATTCCTCCCCAAAATCGCCAGAAGAAAGATGTAGGCGAAGACCTTAAGATGAAAGACTTGGAAAGCAAAATCAATGCTTTGATGTCTACTCAAGAGGTAAAAAAGACTGGCATTCCGTGCCCTTACCCGAGAGAGTGGGACTCAATTCCATACCCAGTGAAGTTCAATTTGATTAACTTCACACCGTTTGATGAAAGGGGTTCCCCTACTCAACACTTAATTTATTTCAAGTCTTACCTAGGGATCATGTCAATGAACCTCTGATGGTACGATCGTTCGTAGGAACCCTTCGTGCAGCTGCCTTTGATTGGTACCGCCGCCTTAAACCGAGGAGTATCAATATCTAGGATGACATGGAAAGCATGTTTCTCGCTAATTTCTTTGACGATGACACTGAAGTGTCGATCGGAACACTCTTTGAAGAGAAACAGAAAGATGGAGAGCTTGTTGAGAACTTCGTCAAGCGCTTCCAGAACAAGACAATGAACTACCAAGATCCGGTCACAGAGGAATTCATCATCCAAACATGCCACAACAACCTTTCCTTAGACGTGTTAGAAGCTATGGGCACCGCACCATCTAAAACATGGAAGGAGTTGAAAGTGCGAGGAGAGCAGGCTAAACGCTTCCTCAAAAGAAAAAAAGCTGAAAGGGGACAACCAGCAAACAATACCCAGAAACAGAACTTTACCCCCCGTGGTAAAAGGAAGGGGCAGGCGTATGCAGTAGATGCAAATCAGACTTTTGAATTACAACCCCAACAGCAGCCGCAACAACAAGTGCCAAAGCAACAAATGCCTCAATGGCAACAACGGCCTCCAAGACAACAGAAAACTTCTGAACCAAAATTCCCGAAGAAATACTCCTTCAAGGAAGATGAGGTCCCTGGTATCTTCAAGTATTTGCTGGAGAACAACAAAAATTAAGTTACCTCCAATCACTGATCATGAGGGAGCTAAGAAAGTTACAGATCCACGATATTGTGCATTCCACAGAACAGTCCATCATCCTACGAAGACATGCTACGCTCTCAAGGACAAGATTCAGGCCTTGATTGATGTTGGAATCATCACTCCAAAGTAGCCTAAAGAAAAGAAAGTGGGCGCGAATGGGGTTTCTGTTAGCTTTGGCTCTGTCCCTCCGGCATGGTTTCAGCCAGAGCCTGTATTTAAAGTACAAGTGAAGACCATCAACGATGATCCTTACGGACGACGTCAGAAAGGACTTGTACAGCACATAACTCCTAGCAGCGAAATTCTTTGGGTCCACCCGGACTTGCTCGAAGATGAGCAATGAGCAGGATCCTCATCAAAAAAGAAGTCTAAAAGTAAGAGCAAGACCTGCTGTCCCACCATAGCAATTCCTGAAAAAGATGATGAAGGTATCCCCACCTTATCACTTTCTAAAGATGAACAAGAGGCTCTTGTCACCAGGGATGAGAATGAATATCATTATAAATACCCCGAAACCTCAAACGCAAATGCCAAAACGTTAGCCGAACTGAGGGGTGGTCACGACTCCCCCTACACCTGCAAAAATCGGCTAATAAGCAAAAAGAGAAAGACCCTCAACCTCAGGAGGCTTAGAACCCGAAGCAGTCTCAGTTCAATCGTCAAATTGGGAGAGATAAACCAGGAAGTTCAAATACTCCTTACCGCTTTGATGTTATGGCTCAGCTACTAACATCCTAGTGAGAATAACTTTATATGAGTTATTGCGCCTCTCCAAGGATACTAGAGAAGCCTTGCGAGAAGCTTTAGCTGATTCTAACTCATTCCTTACTCAAGTCAAGCCAGTCCTCGAAGGAACAGAATCATCAGTTCAGCTTTGCAATTTATCAGCCAAACAATTCCCTCATATTACATTCACTAAGGATGACATGCAAGTTGTAAAACCTCATACATTTTGATAATTTATGGAGGTGTCAATCAGCGCAGTGGAAGCGTGGAACGAGACGACGAGCAGCAGATTCGAAGAATCTAGTTTTCAGCTCGTGAGTCGACTTGTAACTCATCATGAGTTGACTCATCAGGTTGAGTCGACCCATGACTGTCATGAGTCGACTCATGATATCGAGTCCCGTTGTTAAAAGTTTCTCCTAAATCGACTCATCAGTTTATGAGTCGACCCATGAGTCATGAGTCGACTCATAACTGACCATGAGTCGACTCATCGAGGGTTTTCTGGTTTTTATAGTTCGGGTTTATTTTGGTTTGCGGGTCGGGTCTTAACTGTTCATATATTATCTCCTCGACCCGAAAACATCTCTTTTCATCAGTTCTCCCTAGAGAAACCCTAGCCTCCTGTAAAACCCGGAAAATTTGAATATAATGTGATAAATAATTATAAATATGTTATATGGTGAAAATAATATATATTTGATGTTTGAGTATGATAAGAATTGATTTGAGGTCAATTCAATGTATATTTGTGAATATATAAGTTCAAATACACAAATCATGCACAAATGCCAAGAGTGAGAATCTGGGAATTTTGACCAGTTAAGAGTTTCTATGTTTTTCGCACTGATTCATTAAGAATCTGGAAAAGTGTATAATACCAAAGTTGTAGGTCTCTTCCAGAGCTTTCCAACAAATCTTAGATCACCTTATTCTGAGGTTGTATGAGAAAGTTATAGCCAAAATACCGAAGAGAATGTTCCTAGTCAGACTGAATTTCCAGTTTCGGGTTTCGGGTTTCGGGTTTCGGGTTTGCTGCCATATATATACATGTTATATCACGAAAATCACTTTTTTTTATTCTGTTTTACAAACCCTAGCAGGCCCCCTCTTCTCTCCCAAACCCTAGATCCGTTCTTGGTGATTTTTGAGGAGTCTCGAAGGGTTTCAGCGGGATTTGGAGCGATTCTATCGAAGGAGGAGCATGCTCACGCGTGTTCATGAGTTCTACAATACCCTCTCAGGCGAGTAACATCTCGCCCAGTCCTCTCCTATGTTCTTAGAAGTTTTCTAATCAGTTTTAATGGGATTTTTGAGCCTAAAACGTATATGTGAGTATAAAAATATGTTCTTTATAGCATATGATGCGAAAATCTTGTGTTTCACTTTATAAAAAGTCCACCAATGTTTTGGGTAATAAAGTTCACCAATGTTTTCGTTGTATATGGTTATATGATTATTAGAACATTAGTATTTTATTATCAAATAAAAATTTTCGTGTTTACAGGTTTAGAAGCTGACAGAATCCAGATCTGGGTTCTGTCTGCCTCGCGGTCGACCGCATCGGTCGACCGTTGGGCGCGCAGAAGGGGCAGAACTCGTCTGCCCACTGCGCGGTCGACCGGGTCGGTCGACCGCGATGTCTTAGCGGTCGACCGCACGCCGCGGTGGTCGACCGTAAGGTTTTCTGCTGCATAGTGAGTTTCTACTCCGAGTGCGGTCGACCGGGTTGGTCGACCGCCGCACAGTTTTGGTGCACAGTTGTTTTTGTTGTGTATTTTCGTGTGTTCGAGGGATTGCCTCGATTATTTGATATTTAGATTTTAGTTTTACTATGTATCCATGCATGATAGATGACCTGAGGACACCAGTTTAGAATCATACACCGAGACGCGTGTGAAATTTGTATAAGTGTATCTTTTCACATATCTCATCGATATTTACTATTTGGACCATGTGTTGGGCAAACTATATTATTTCAGTCCTCGTGTTGGATTATGATCCATTAAAGTCCTCGTGTTGGACTATAATCCATTAAAGTCCTCGTGTTGGACTATAATCCATTTCAGTCCTTGTGTTGGACATTTACCTATTAGAACATATGTGGACATTTGTTAAGCTATGAGTATAACACTTATCTGAATCCGGACATGACATGATTACATGAGATTTGGACATGATAGCTACCTAGGCTGGACATGACACTTATGTAATTTTGACCCTTGGCACTTATTTGGTTATGACAGAACACAGTAGTTTATGTTCTGAGATGGATTGCTTTTCTCTTTATTATTGTTCATGTATTAGATTATGGGTTTGGTACTTAGGGATTTTCAATTTGAGATACAAGGTATATACATGAGGGTTTCCTTGTTTGGATTATTTCGCTCGACGTACCTATGCTCGTGTTAAAATTTCCTAAGTACTAAAAACCCCCTTTGTTTTAGGACAATTAATTATACATATATGATTTGTGATAACTGTATTTTCTTATACAACGAGCCATATTCCTTTGGGTTGGTTGTGATGTTGCTCGCTAGCGCTTTGACACTCGTTGTCCCTCCCCCTTTCAGGTCACGAGCCAGGAGCACGGAGAGTCGCAGGTTGATAGCGGACCACTTTAGTGTTCATCTTTACATTCTAGTTATGTATTATTTTCTTTGGGCTCCACTGTAGTTGTTGTTAGACATTTGAGGACTATTTCATAGATGTTGTAAAGGCTGTATGCCTTATTTCCTTCACTCAGACTTGTTGTATTTGAGACTTGTTAAGAACTCTAGTTTATTCATTTCAGACATTGACTTTGGATTTCTGTAATGTTGGATGATGAAATATTATTTTGACTTCTATCATTTCATCAGTTATCTCTTGTATGATCTCTTACTTGCTTTTGTACCTACACCTGTTATTGACTCTACTAGAGTGATAGAATTGTGATGGTGAAACATGTTATTGCACGGTATGGTGCATGGCAGGTTTGACATTCTTGGTTTCACATTGGACTGCAGCCTTGTGTGAACCCAGTGGCGTCACAGTTAGTATCAGAGCTCTAGTTTCGGTATCCTTAGGATCATCCTGTGTCGAGTCGTGGAGCTAGGATAGAGTTTATTAGGATTCATGTATAGAGTCCGTAAGGATTTCCTAGTATGAGTGAGGACGATATATGCGTATATCTCAAAATTTTGAGAATTTTTTTTAACAACTATTTTTTTTATGTTGATTGAAGGTATTTGTGTGAATACTATGTGTTATGAATTCGTATTGTGATACGTTATGTATATATATATATTTATTATCTTACTTACTGTGATAATTAAGCTCTCCTTTTGATATTATAAATATCGAAATGAGGATGGGGTCGAGGTAAAACTCGTACCTGGAGAGCTGGGCATGCAGAGCCGAGCCATAGCATGCTCCACAGTATTTGATCGACTTCATGGCACCGTAGGCAACAAGATATTACAACACTCGAGGAGCAAGAAGTGTATCCATTTCCGTCAGCAGTACCACTTTCAAGAGATTCACCACCGATTGTACTCATCATAGAAGTAAAGAGGCAATACCAATGAGTACACCACCACCACCACAATCAGCTGTTGATAGAGCCGCAGAGCAGGAGGTTTAACTCTGAAAGAATAAGAAAGATATCAGACTATGAGAACACCAGAGTTTCAAGGCACACCAATTCCAATTGCAATCTATAAGAGAAGGAGTATGTGAAAAATTTCTTGAACGTCAACTTAGTACCAAGCAGAAGTTAGATGTATTCAACCCTGATGACATCGCTGGAGGATAGCAACAACATCCAAATTTTTGACGGGGTAGCAATTATCACCTATTTGGGAGAATTTTAATCACTACTTCAACAAGCTGTTAGAGTTAGTCTAAGTGAAGCAGGGAAATATACCCGTAGTGAAGGAAGAAATCAGAACTAGAATAGTAAATGACAATAGCAAGAGAACTATTGTGAAACTCTAGAGAAACCTAGCAGCGGGAGAATGATTTTACCCCAGTAACAAGGACAACATAAGAAATGACCACGATATGATTCGAGAGCGCCGAAGCAGCACAGAGTTCGGGGTACATGTTACAATTATAACAAGATTGAACAGAGAGCAAAGGACTTGTCACAGCACACCAGCAGGAAGTCATCATGATATAAGTCTCGGTTGACAGTCTCAGAGTCGTAATTTCAGCTAGCAGTGGGAAGATAGAGGCACTACTTGTTAATCTGAGGATTTAGGGGTCAGCAGGCCATATTTGCATTATCCAGAAGATTTGCATTATCCAGCAGAGTCTATTCAGTAGTACCGCGTGATCAGGGTACGAGCGGAGCCTTCGTCATGATTTCCTTTTCAGCTCGGATCTAGTTTGAGTTAGGAAATTGCTTATCTCTTATCTTTCATACCTTCGTTGATAGGTTTCAGCTTGTAGCACATTCCTTAGATATTCCGTTGTCAGACTCTACTCCTCTAGAGGGAGTGTCCCTTCCATCTGTAGGAGATGTGTCATCAAACTAGATGAGTTTGAGTTAGTCATTGAGTTGATTGTGTCGTTGATGTCAAACTTCAACATCCTTCTTGGTACGGATTGGATATCTTCCTACCAAATTAGTATTGACTGTTTTGTGAAGACGGTCAAATTTGCGAGCGTCTGATGGGTCCGAGATGAATATAGCAACCTCCCAGGGCAACCGTTTTGCGAGGTCATTTCTGGCGTACATCGATGAGGTGATGCGACGGGATCTGAGTATTGATTCATTGGAGACTAGAGTTGTCTCAGAGTATCATGATGTCTTTCAGGACATACCTGGGTTACCTCCTGTGTGAGAGGTCGAGTGGTGTATTGAGTTACAGTCGGGCACAGCCCCGATATCCCGCGCACCCTATCGTATGGCACCAACTGAGATGAGAAAGCTTCAGACCCAATTGGACGAGTTGTTAGCTCAGGGTTTTATTTGTAGGAGTTATTTCTCCGTGGGGCGCACCGGTCCTCTTCGTGAAGAAGAAGGACGGTAATATGAGATTGTGTATTGATTATAGAGAGCCGAACAAGGTCACTATCCGGAATAGGTACCCATCACCTAGGATTGATGACTTGTTCGACTAGTTGCAGAGAGCGTAGTATTTCTCAAAGTTTGATTTTCATTCCGGTTATCATAGTTGGGGGTTCAGGAGATGGATTTTTCCAAAGCCGTTTTTCATGATTCGATATGAACCTTTTGAGTTTCTGGTCATGCCATTTGGGTTGACTAATGCACCCGTGGTATTCATGGATTTGATGAACGTGGTTTTTCGTCCCTTCTTGGACCAGTTTGTAATTTTTCTTTATTGATGATATTCCTTTTTTTTTAGATCGGTGGCGGAACACGAGTAGCATCTACGGTTAGCTTTGAAGACTCTACAGGAACGTCAGTTATATGCCAAGTTCAACAAGTGTGAATTTTGGCTTTCAGAAGTTAGATTTTGTTAGCCACGTCAACAATAAAGAGGGCATAGCAGTGAATCCGGCTAAGATTACCGCAATTCTTGATTTGGAACCGCTAAAGACGGTGATAGAGATTCTAAACTTCTTGGGTCTAACCAGTTATTATGGGGAGTTCATCCAGGACTTCTTGAAGACTTCGACGTCTCTAACACGCGTTACGAAGAAGGGTGTACAGTTCATTTGGAGCACGGTGTGCCAGAAAGCATTGATACCTTGAAGGCTAAGTTAACTACAGCGCCGGTTTTGACTATTCCGAGCAACGATAGAACATACGATGTTTTCACAGAGGCATAATTGGCAGATTTAGGAGGCGTCTTGATGCAGACTCAAAAGGTAGAAGCATATATTTAGAGTGCATGAGCAGATCTACCCCACTCATGATTTGGAGTTAACAGCAGTAGTATTTGCATTGAAGTCACGAGACATTACTTGTATGGAGCACAGTTTTAATTGTTCACCGACCACCAGAGTTTAAATATCTTCTCTCCCAGAAGGAAACTCAACCAGAGGTAGCGGCGGTGGATTGACTTTATTGAGAACTATGAATTCGCGATTCAGTACATCCAGGAATAACTAAGATGTACAAAGACCTAAAGAGACACTTTTGGTGGAGTGATAGGCATATGAAGATTTCAGAGTATGTAGCTAAGTGTCTTACCTGTCAACAAGTGAAGGAGTAACATCAGAGACCGACAGGAACACTTCAGTCCTTACCCATTTCGAAAATAAAAGTGGGCGGATACTTTTATGGACTACATTCTAGGGTTGCCGAAGTCGAAGAAAGAAAATGATTCTTTTTGGGTGATAATAGATAGAAACATTTTATTCCAGTAAAGACTAACTATACAGCTGAAACGTATGCGAGGATATTTATTCAAGAGATTATTTGACTTCATGGAGTTCCATGATACGATGATATCGGAATCAAGGTTCAGTGCTCATTCTGCATTTTTTTTGAAGGGTTTCTAGGATTCGTTTGGCAACAGATTTATCTTTCAAGTAGTGTATTCCACCCACAAACGGATGGCCAAATGAGAGAGTAAATAAGATGTTGAAAGACATATTGCGGGCTTATGTCATTGACTTTCAAGACAGCTGGGAGGATCATATTCCACTGATAGAGTTTGCTTATAACAACAGATATCAAGCGACAATTGGTATAGCCCAGTATGAAGCATCGTACGGGAGGCCTTGCAGATCGCCTATATATTGGGTAGAGTCGAAGAATAGTTTAATGTTTGGGCTAGAGCTTATGAGACAGATTACTGAGAGAGTAACATTGATCAAAGAACAGATTCTAGCCGCTTAAAGTTGGCAAAAAGGGCTATGCGAAGACCTTTAGAGTTTTAGATTTGAAGGAGTAGTTGTGCTGAAAGTATCATCTACAAAAGACGTTCAGCGATTCGGAAGGCGAAGAAAACTTGAGCTGAGACATATTGGACCATTCCGGATTTTTGAGCTTATTGGGGCTGTTTCATATGGACTAGACTTTCCAGCATCAATGTATGGTGTACATAAAGTATTTTATGTTTCAATGTTCAAGAAACAATTACATGATGAAGAGCAGTAGTGAGTGTTGAACGCATCAGAAATTTAGCTTCAGGATGGTTTGACTACGATTGAAATCCCAGTTTGTATACTTGCTAGAGAAGACTAGACGTTTAGAAACAAGATATTTTATTTCCCTTGGTAAAAACTCAGTGGAACCAGAAAGGAGTTGAGATGATTTTTAGGAGCGCGAAGATGTTATGCCGCGCGATTTTCCTGCACTTATTGAGGAAGTGTATTGATTTATGTGTGCGATTATGTGTGGTTATATTTTGATTTAACACTAGAATGGGGATATTTTCACTTAATTCTTAATCTTTTGGAACACATGGTATATATATGGGGGGTTCCTTGTTTGGATTTTTCGCCCGACGTACTAGTTCCATTCGATTAAGGGTTGAGTGGGAATATAGTCATCCTGGACTGTTAAATATAAATATCCATATGCTTATCAAGAGTAAATATTCTAAATGTTTATGGTTACGGGTTGAATTAGACCCACGACGTGTTTTTCTAGTATTATTATTTGCTTAAGTATGATTTCTGAATTTCGAGGATGAAATTCTTTTAAAGGGGGGAAGAATGTAAAACCCTGAAAATTTGAATATAATGTGATAAATAATTATAAATATGTTATATGGT
>BQKN01000256.1:522324-533473 GCA_022839385.1 Asparagus kiusianus
CGACCACGTAGCCTTGAACTCTCCTCAACTCCTCAACGCTCACCCGCCCGCCCTCCGCCAGTGAAACTAACAAATCATGGGAAACTCTCCTCGACCACGTGATAACCTCGAGCTCACCTTGAGTATGTTGCCTCGACGTCTCGACTCTTCGATGCGCTGACACCTCCATCGCCATCTCCTCGACGAGCTCCACTACCCTTAAATTCCCCCTCCTCTATGCCTCTACGCCTCAGATCTCCTCGATGCGCTGACACCTCCATCGCCATCTCCTCCTTCAAGATCGGTGACCTTCAGCTTAACCAAGTTGTTCATATAATTTTTGGAGTCCCAATTATTTATATAATTTTGCTATATAAGTCCAGTTAGGGAATTTTTATCTTGTAATTCTTGTTCATTTTAGAATATGAATTATGAATATGACCTTTTGAAGAAATGTATAATATTGGGGATTATATTTGAGTTTAGATTTTGGGATAGGTTTATTGTTAATTTGGACATGAACTTTAAATTTGGTTTGAACTATCATAATTTTATTTCATTTGAGAGTCGAATTTATATCTTGAATTTGGTAAAAATTGAGCTATTATTCATTGGGGTTGATTTTAGTTTTTGAGCTTAAATAATGAATTTGTTTAGTAAGATCAAGTTGATGAAGATTTTTAATATTTTAAACTTCTTATATGTGATCATTGGGGTTGATTTTAGTTTTTGATCTTAGATAATGAAATTCTTCCATGAATTTGAAAGATAAACTTGATGACGATTTTTTAAAAGATTTTAAACTTCTTATATGTGATGATTTGATAGCTTGTATGGACACTCCAAAAATTCTCTCACGTCATACAATAATGGATGAAGATGAAAACAAACTTATAGCCCTTGACATTGAAGGCGATGATCATGATCTACTATTTACGACAAGTTTTTTTCTCTCAGTTGATAATATTTTATTGTTTGTAGTGTACTACTAAGTAATGACATATACCAAAATAGTTATCTTTAAGCATGAATTGAGTCTTTTTTATGAGTTTTGTTTCTCTATTTTTATAGGCATCCGAGCATAAGGAGAATATTAACGAGCCTATTGGTGTTGAAAATGGCGAAGCTAATCCTATTATTGATCCATATATCGGAATGGAGTTCTCTACTCATGAGGAAGGTTATAATTTTTACAATGCATATGCCAAACTTAAGGGATTTGGTATTCGCAAAGGTCATACATCTTGGTCGAGAAAAAAAGATGCAATCATATCTAGAACCTTTGTATGTGACAAAGAAGGCTTTAAATTTTTAAAAGATAAAAGAGAATATTGTAATAATGTAATTTGAAAGTCCGATACAAGATGTGGATGCAAAGCAAGGATAGTTATTGGACTTGTTAGAAGCACCGAAAAATAAGTGGTCCGAAATTTTATAATTAATCATAATGGTCATCCATTAACCACCCCAAATCGGGTAAGAAAGTACTACTCACATTGGACACTTCATCGATCTCAATCAACAAAAAGGTTGATAAATACTCTTGACGACCAAGGTTTACGGCCTTTTACTATTTATAAGGTTGTAGATGTTGCTCATGGAAATGAACAAGGCTATCTCACTCAACAAGAATGCTAAGATCATCTTAGAATTAAAAAAATGAAGATACAATGTTGGCCGTGAGTGCGTAATCATAGTTTGTCAATTTTAAGAGGAAAAGGTATTTAATCCATAATTTTACTTTACACTAGATTTAGAAAATGATGAGATGATGAGAAGTATTTTTTGGATGGATGATAGGGCGGGCACTTCTTACTTGCTATTTAGAGATGTTGTTTGTTTTGATGTTACATATAGAACAAATAATTTAAAATTGTCGTTTGCACCATTTACTCATGTTAACCATCATCGATAATCTACTCTATTTGGGTGTGCACTATTGTCCGACGAAACGGAGGAGAACTTTATATGGTTATTTAGCTAATGGCTAAAATGTATATCGGGTATATCATCATTAACAATCATCACTGATTAAGATAAAGCTATGTATGGTGTAATTTACAAAGTCTTTCCTCAAACTCGTCATCGCTTTTGTTCTTGGCACCTTCATAGGAACGCCTTATAAAAACTTCAATCAATGCGTAATGGTTACGGTGAGAAAGTTTCTATAAAGTATAACAAATGACATTGGAGTAAAACAGAAAATTTTTTTGAAAAGCGTTAGGAAAAAATAAGGGACAAATATGGTGTAGATAAAAGGAGTTAGTTAGTAAATTTATACAATCAGAGATCATTAGGCTCATGTGTATCTTAAAGATACTTTTACTACAGGAATGACATCTACTCAGCAGAGTGAGGGAATTACTGCTTTTTTGATTATTTTGTGAATGTACCGAGTTACATGATTTTGTTAAGCAATATGATAATGTTGTCGGAGCTCGACGAGCCGCTGAACTTGAGCAAGATTTTAAGTCCACAAACTCAATTCCTATATTGATAATTGAATATCCAATTGAAAAACAAGCTAGGGAAAGTTATACAAATAATAAGTTTGCTATCGTTCAGAAAGAAATCAAGGATAGTTACTCCATGTTTCATGAAAGGTTATCGAAGGGTGGCACAAGTGCTACTTATGCTCTTTGAAATATAGATAGGAAGGCTGAAAGCAAGAAGATATTAAAGCATCATGTTTGTTGACCCTATAGTTTTGATGATGATTTGTCAAACAATTTATCGCTAATATGTTCTCTAGTTTTATTTTTCTGTTTCTCTTTACAGGTATTTCAACACATGACAATCAATCATTAAAGATTCAAGTTCATATGTGTGGAGTTACCTAGGTATAAGAGTAGTTTACTTACATATATTGTATGTTTATATTTATGCTTAATATATGTACACCTAACACGATTTTTAACGTTTTCTATCATATAAATGATTTTTCATCAAACGTTGTTACAATATCTTTTATTTCATGTTTACAGCTCATTCATACTTTATTATATACATATAATATATGCATGATATATATATATATATACATACATGTTTATGAGTCATATCAAAATATTCATATTCATAAAATACAGGTTTTACGAACACTTTTCAAAAACAGTGTGTTTTTGCAAACGGAAATTATTTTTCCAAAAATTTCTTTTCTAACATGTTCATTTTATCATTTAGAAACTTTTCCCAAAGTTTCATTATTTTTGGAATTGATTTACTATTTTTAAAATATTTTCAAATTTAGCCAAAAATAGGTTTTCAGACTGTGTCAGTTTGCGGTCGACCGTCACAGTCGACCGCCATGAACAATTTTTCAAAGTATGGCTTTTATGTGCTCGCGGTCGATCATGACGGTCGACCGTGAAACCATCCAGAGACTTTCGCGGTCGACCGCCAGCATCAATTTTTCAAACCTCAGTGTTTTTATGCTTCACGGTCGACCGCCACGGTCGACCGCCAAACTCATGATTTGATTCCAATGGCTAGTTTCTGAGTTCTTAAGTGGGTATTGCTCTTCTATTTCAGTAGCTAAGAAAAACCAAGAGTTTTGTTTTTACAAGAAGTTTTAACAAAGGTTTAAGAGGCGTTTAAAGAGCTGTTAAGCTAATTTTCGTTAATCTACTTCAAGAGAAGTTTTCTACAACAAGAAGTGACTTTCAATTCTTATTGGGATCATCATCCACTACTCTTCTTGTTTATTGAGAAGTTTTCTAAACTCCTCCTTATATAGCTTACTATTTCACTTTCATTTATTTAGCTATATTTGTTGAGTTGTATTATTTTCATTCACTATTATCACACACACATATTGAGCTTAATATCTTCATACTATATAGTGTGGGTTGTGGGGTGTGATTTAGTGAGTGTGAGCTTCATTTGTGTTCTCATTTGTTGTTGAGAACAAATCACCGTATTTATCTTTATTTGTGAATATCACTTGTAATACATTTGTACACTGAGAGAAGTGTGAAGCGAGAGACGGGGTCGAATCTAATAGGAGTGGCGTCCGTTGACGAACCTAAGGAGAGGTTACATCCGAGCACTTGAGGAGGAGGACACGGGCTAGGTTCCTACACTTAGTGTGTAAAGTGTGATTGCATAGTATTTGTTGTGTGAGAGTTTTCGGTAAGCTTATAAACCGAGTATGTAGAAGTTCTGGCTTTCAAACCGGATTGTGATAGTGGAGATCTCCTCGAGGTGAGGAGCGGGGACGTAGGTCGTGGGGACCGAACCTCGTAAACATATCTAGTGTTTGTGTTTGCTTAGCGTATATTTCTTTTGTGCTTATTCTTATCATTCTTATTCATATCTATCTCTTGCAAGAACAAATTGATCAACATAATTTTAATTGGTATTTAATCGGGATTAGATTAGCATAAGACCCTAATCACCCCCCTCTAGGGTCTAACAATTGGTATCGGAACTTGGTGCTCTTTGATTTAAGGACTAATCGCCTTGAGTTAAAGATCCAAGTTATCGTTTTCATGCTAATCTAGTGTTGATTGCTTTTTGCTTCTTGCATATAATCATTATGGATATGTATGATGCATCTAGTCTAGGTTATGCTATTAATGTTGCTCCTCGTTTGGATATTTTTCCCTATGCTCAATGGCATGTTAGATTCAAACTTTTTGTTCAATCTAAATGATTCGATTTATGAGAGATTATTGAGGATGCCTATGTTGTTCCCATTTTGGAAAAATCCAAATGGAGTGAAAATGATAAAAGATTGTTTAACATGAACAAGGTTTTGTTAGAATATTTGATTAATACTTTTCACTCGTCGTTTTCTAACAAATTTGCTCATTTTGATAGTGCTTATGCCTTATGGAAATTCATTGAAGCACATGAAGGAGACTCGGAGGCTATTCAAAATGCGTTGGAAGATCACGCTTTAAGCTCTAAGGAAGCCTCATCTCCATGTCCAATACCACTAGGTGATAACCCTAGTGAGGTATACAATCTTGATAACGATGATATTATTACTTTTGATGAACTTGCTCTTGAGTTTGAAAAATTACACAATTGTTATATTGATGTAAAGAGTAAGTATGTAAATATGAAATCCACTCATGAAACACTAGCCACTAAGTTTAATTTTATTGCAAATGAAAATATAATTCTTAAAGAATGCAATGAAAATTTGAGAATTAAAAATGCTAGTTTGCTTCATGAAAAACGTGATGCCATGTTAGAAATAGATAAGTTGAAATCTATAATGAAAAATCTTGTTTATCTTACTTCTAGTAGCAATGCTTGTATACACAATGATGAGTTGAATCAAATGAGAAAACATATATCTACCTTAGATTCAACACTAAACACTTGTATTACTAATAACAAAAAGCTTATGGACTTGTGTGCAAAATACAATGTTAATTCTTCTAGGAAACCTATTCACTATGCACACATGTTTGACAAAATTCATAAATGTTCTATTTGCGGTCTCAAAGGCCATTTAGCCCAATTTTGTCATAATGCACAAAAAATTGACAAGCTCATTCATGATTGTGCATCCCATCAAGCTTCTTCATCACATACACATGTACACACACATAGTGTAAATCATAAACATGCTTATGTGTATAAATATGATTATTGTGGTCGCTTTGGTCATTTGGCCATGTTTTGTTTCGATTTAAAAAGAAATCCTCGTTTGCAAAATAATTACAAAGAAAAATCTATTTTTACAAATGAACCACGTGCATTTCATTTTGGTCAACGCAAACCATTCAAACCTCTACATTGCACAAATTGCAATCGTATGGGTCATGTTTACGATTTTTGTTTTGACCGTATCGGTGCACAAAATACGCCCAAGCGGGTTCATAACCCTAGGACCTTGGATTTAAATGATAGGGGTCATGTCCCAAATTTTAGTGGTACCAAAATGATTTGGGTACCAAAATGAGTTTTAAAACTATCATTGTGATTTTTTTTGTTTGTTTTGTTGTTTTATAGTTGTCTTGAATTTTAATGATGCTTTAGTTTTTTAAGCTAAAATAAAATATTTTCATGATTTAAATAACTAAGATCTTCTCATATATTCTTATATATGTATAATAAACATAAAACTAATTTTTATCTAAGTCCAAATTATATTTCTCTCAAATTCCAGAATATTAAAATTACCTATGCTTTTATTTTTCTCGCGGTCGATCGCCACGGTTGACCGTTGAAGTTTCTAGAAGTTGTTACGGTCAAACACCATGGTCGACCGCAAGAAAATTTTTCTGTTTCTGTTCATTTCGTTATCGGGTTTCGGTTTCAATTGGATATTCTCTTCTGAACCCGACTTGTTCTCCACCATTGATCTCAGTCATGCTCAGATCCAGACCGCTCCTTCTTTATCTCAAAAACCCGACCCTCCTCTTCTTCCTCATTTCGAAATTTTTTCCCCAAAATCAGAGTTTTTCCTCGGTCACCCGCAGCATCTCATCGGTCGACCGCGGCCACTCCTGTTGAAAACCTTGTTTGGGTAAACTCCTATCTCATCTCTTATTTTATTTTCCTACTCCAGAGTCTTAATATTTTAGTTCTAGGGTTTCCATCTCAGTTTAGGGTTTGTTCCTTCTAGGGTTTTTTCAATTCAATTTCTGCTTCATTTTCATCTATAAAACCCTAGCTATTATTATCTGAAATTATGCCTCCTAAGAAGAGATCCAAGCCCGAATCTAGTTCCTCATCTATCATTGCCTCTCATTATGAGGATCATCTTCTGTTTAAACCCCTTATTAAGAAATATAGGGAACTGTGTAAACTGAAAATCCTGCCTACTCGATATATCAAATATGAGGAACTAACCATGTATGATATTCATGATATTCTGTATGTTGTTGGTTTGCATAAGCTGCTAGACGTAGAACGTAAAGTTCCTTATTACCCATTCCTTGTCTACTTATTTTATGCAAACCTGTCTGTCACCACTTCTGCCGATGGTATTCAAACAATCTCCACATCTGTTAAGAACATTCAGATCTTTTTTTCTGCCGACGAACTTGTGGGAATCCTTAAAATTCCAACAAGTGACGTTGAGCTTGTGTCTATCGATCACACCGATCAGGCTGTGAATGATATCTTGTTTAAGCCCGGTTGCACCTATCCTATGAACAACAAATCACTCAATCCGACTGCTAAAATCAGAGCTCGTATTGTTGCTCATAATCTCATTCCCAAAACCGAATGCTTTGATCATTTTGCTCTTGATAAGGTCAATGATGTTTATGCCATTTTTTGCCAAAATAAAAGTGAATTGGGCAAATATTTTTCTTAAGAACATAGCATGCAAGCATTACAAATTTCTTCCCTTTGGCAGCTTCATCACCCTCATTCTCCAACACTTTGGTGCTACTCTATCCAATGAACCCAAAGTTGATCCGGGTAAGGAATATTTTGATAGAGTCTTTCTCTCCCGTATGTAACTTTTCGACTCCTTATCTGATCCTGCTCAGCCATCATCTTCTCGGTCTAGAGCTTCCACCTCTCCCACTTCTGATATCTGTGCCCGTCTGGATCGTCTTGAGACTCAGGTCTCATCGATTCAGAAGGATGTTCGGACCATTCTATCTTATCAGCGTCAATCCCTAGGGATTCCGGATCCATCTTCCAGTTCTGATTCTGAGGAGGGCTCTGCTGATGGATCTGCTTCAGGCTCTGGTTCGGGATCTGCTTCCGGATTTGATGATGATGGTGGTGATTGATTTTTATTGTTGATTTTCATGCTCGTTGTTATGTATTGGTGAAACAAAACTCGCTACTTATGTTTTTATTTTTAGTTTCTGACTCTATGTTTGTGTGAAAAACTATGTGACTTTGTGAAACAATTTGTGTATGGTTTGTAGTATTGTGGAACAAATTATGTTTGTGGAAAACTATGTAGTATTTGGTGTTTAAGTGATGATTTGTGTTTTATTTGGTCTATATATTGTTTATGGTTGTATTTGGATGGAGATGGTTGCTTAGCTCCTATGTATAAATATGATCTTTATATATCATCTATGCAAATTGACAAGGGGAGCTTTAGCTGTATATTTGTTTATTATCTATGCTTGTATGCAGGGGGAGCATTGCTCCTATTCAATATATATTTATTTTTTCCCTTTTTGATGTTGTCAAAGGGGGGGGGGGGGAGAAAATCTAATGTGGTTTATATGGTTGATTCATGATATATATGGTCTATATGTTTAATTTATATTGTATGTGGTTTATCAGTATATATTCATATTAATAAATAAATTGTTTGCCATCATCAAAAAGGGGGAGATTGTTGACCCTATAGTTTTGATGATGATTTGTCAAATAATTTATCGCTAATATGTTCTCTAGTTTTGTTTTTATGTTTTTCTTTACAGGTATTTCAACACACGACAATCAAGCGTTAAAGATTCAACTTCATATGTGTGGAGTTACCTAGGTATAAGAATAGTTTACTTACATATATTGTATGTTTATATTTATGCTCAATATATGTATACCTAACATGATTTTTAACGTTTTCTATCATATAAATGATTTTTCATCAAACGTTGTTACAATATCTTTTATTTCATGTTTACAGCTCATTCATACTTTATTATATACATATAATATATGCATGATATATATATATATATACATACATGTTTATGAGTCATATCAAAATATTCATATTCGTAAAATACAGGTTTTACGAACACTTTTCAACAATAGTGTGTTTTTGCAAACAAAAATTATTTTTCCAAAAATTTCTTTTCTAACATGTTTATTTATCAGTTAGAAACTTTTCCCAAAGTTTTATTATTTTTGGAATTGATTTGCTATTTTTAAAGTATTTTCAAAATTGGCCAAAAACAGGTTTTCAGACTGTGTCAGTTTGCGGTCGATCGTCACGGTCGACCGCCATGAACAATTTTTCAAAGTATGGCTTTTATGTGCTCGCGGTCGACCGTGACGGTCGACCGTGAAACCATCCAGAGACTTTGGCGGTCGACCGTCACGGTCTACCGTCAGCATCAATTTTTCAAACCTCAGTGTTTTTGTGCTTCGCGGTCGACCGCCACGGTCGACCGCCGAACTCATGATTTGATTCCAACGGCTAGTTTCTGATTTGATTCTCTGGGGGCTTTTTGGTCATTTCAAGTTGGTTTTTGCTGAGTTCTTGAGTGGATATAAATACTCCATTGCTCTTCTATTTCAGTAACTAAGAAAAACCAAGAGTTTTGTTTTTACAAGAAGTTTTAACAAAGATTTAAGAGGCGTTTAAAGAGCTGTTAAGCTAATTTTCGTTAATCTACTTCAAGAGAAGTTTTCTACAACAAGAAGTGGCTTTCAATTCCTATTGGGATCATCATCCACTACTCTTCTTGTTTATTGAGAAGTTTTCTAAACTCCTCCTTATATAGCTTACTATTTCACTTTCATTTATTTAGCTATATTTGTTGAGTTGTATTATTTTCATTCACTGTTATCACACACACATATTGAGCTTAATATCTTCATACTATATAGTGTGGGTTGTGGGGTGTGATTTAGTGAGTGTGAGCTTCATTTGTGTTCTTATTTGTTGTTGAGAACAAATCACCATATTTATCTTTATTTGTGAATATCACTTGTAACACTTGTACACCGAGAGAAGTGTGAGGCGAGAGACAGGGTCGAATCCAATAGGAGTGGCGTCGGTTGACGAACCTAAGGAGAGGTTGCATCCGAGCACTTGAGGAGGAGGACACAGGCTAGGTTCCTACACTTAGTGTGTAAAGTGTGATTGCATAGTATTTGTTGTGTGAGAGTTTTCGGTAAGCTTGTAAACCGAGTGTGTAGAAGTTCCGGCTTCCAAACCGGATTGTGATAGTGGAGATCTCCTCGAGGTGAGGAGCGGGGACGTAGGTCGTGGGGACCGAACCTCGTAAACATATTTAGTGTTTGTGTTTGTTTAGCGTATATTTCTTTTGTTCTTATTCTTATCATTCTTATTCATATCTATCTCTTGCAAGAAAAAATTGATCAACATAATTTTAATTGGCATTTAATCAGGATTAGATTAGCATAAGACCCTAATCACCCCCCTCTAGGGTCTAACAATGTTGTCTTCAATGCATCCAAAGAAAAAAGAATTAAGTGGTCTTGTGCTAGATTTGAGATGGAAGGTATATTATGCAAATATAGCTTGCACATTTTAGTAAAAAAGCAAGTATTAGAAATTCCATCAAGATATATTATGTAATAATAGACAATTAATGCAAGACATTTTTGTTTTGGAGATGTTAGAAATTGCATTATAAATAGTGAAGACTAACTTTCTATTATTAAACATTAAGCCCTTAGGAGTAGATGTAACATGCCACTAGAAGATATATTAACTTCAAGTATACTTCATGATAAGTTTAATGGTCTTTTAGACCCATTTTTTGAAGAAGATGAGAATTACAAGAAAGAGAAGGAACTTAACGATAATGGAAATGAGAGCAATGCTAGCAATAAGATACCTACTTTATCCATACTCATCTCTATAGAGGAAGCAACTCAAATCACTATTCATGATCCAGATAAGCTCAATACCACGAAGGGACGACCAGCACAAGCTACTAAAATTAAGTCCGGAACGGAGATAGCACAAGAAAAGAGTATAAAAAAGCAAAGACTTTGTAGATTTTATAAGAGAAAAGGACATTATATAGCGAGTTGTCCTTTGGCTAAGGTATTATCTTTAATCTTAATTTGATGATTTTTTTCATTTTGATGCATTTGTCATGATAAAGTTGCATTTTTTATAGATAAAAAATATTGCAGGTGGAGGTTAAGAAAGTTAATGGAGGACCAAAACAAAGTAGTTTGTAAGCATATTTTTCTTGAGTTACAAAATTAATCACGTGTTTCGGTATAATGTGATCATTTGAAATAAAGTTATGTATGTATGGATGCAATTATGTGTTCTTTTGACCATGTGCTAATATGTACCTTAAGTTTGCGAGTTGAAATGTGGTTGTATGGATTAGATATTTTGTGAAGTGCTCGTAGTGACTATTTTTTTCCAGAAGCAAGAGCTATAAAACTGAAACAACAGGGTACAAATTCTTGCTTAAATAGTTACAAATTTTTTTTCAGAACTAGGAGCTATAAAATTGAGATAATTTGGCACAAAACTGGACTAAAGAGTCACAAAATTAAATAAGGAGTTATAATTTTT
>BQKN01000256.1:533483-549265 GCA_022839385.1 Asparagus kiusianus
CTGGACTAAAGAGTCACAAAATTAAATAAGGAGTTATAATTTTTTTTGAGAACTGGGAGCTATAAAACTTCAATAACTGGGAACAAAACTGGACCAATGAGTTATAAAAATTAAATAAGTAGCTACAAAATTTTTTTAGAACTGGGAGCTATAAAATAGAGATATCTGAGCACAAAACTGGACTAAAGAATCATAAAATTAAATAAGGAGTTACAATTTTTTTCCAAAACTAGGAGCTATAAAACTTTAATAACTAGGTACAAAACTAGACTAAAAAGTTACAAAAAATGAATAACGAGTTACAACTTTTTTTTCAGAGCTAGGAGCTATAAAACTTCAATATCTGGATACAAAACTAGACCAATGAGTTACAAAAATGAAATAAGGAATTACAATTTTTTCTAGAACTAGGAGCTATAAAACTTAATAATTGGGTACAAAACTGGACCAAAGAGTTACAAAAATAAATAAGGAGTTACAAATTTTTTCCAAAAGTGGGAGCTATAAAACTTCAATAACTGTGAACTAGAAAACTTCAATAACTAGGCACAAAATTGGACTACAGAGCTACAAAAAATGAATAAGTAGTTATAATTTTTTTTTAGAACTGGGAACTATAAAACTTTAATAACTGGGTACAAAATTGGACTAAAGTGTTATAAAAAATGAATAAGGAGTTACAAATTTTTTTCCAAAATTGGGAGCTATAAAACTTCAATAACTGGGTACAAAACTGGACCAATGAGTTACAAAAATAAAATAAAGAGTTACAATTTTTTTCTAGAACTAGGAGATAAAAAACTTTAATAACTGAGTACAAAACTAGACCAAAGAGTTACAAAAATAAATAAGGAGTTACAAGTTTTTTTCAAAACCGGGATCCATAAAACTTCAATAACTGGATATAAAACTGGACTAAAACATTACAAAAAATGAATAACGAGTTACAAAAAATTTTCTCCAATACTGGGAGCTATAAAACTTCAATAACTGGATATAAAACTGGACTAAAGAGTTACAAAAAATAAATAAAGAGTAACAAACTTTTGTTTATAGAACTTGGAGTTATAATTTGATGCCCCCTGGGTTCACACAAGGCTATAGTCCAAGGTGAAACCAGAGATGTCAAACCTGTCATGCACCCACACTGTGCATAAATACGTTTCACCAATCACAACAATATCCTCTAGTGGAGCCAAATAGAAGTGCAGGTACAAAACAGGCAAAATAAAGGGAATAAATATAATAGACATGATATAGAAGAGATATCTCATAAATAAAAAGAATTATATCTCAACTATAATACATCTGATATCTGAATAATGAAAATGTCTCAACATGAATCAACTAAAAATCGTACTAAGACACACTGCCTTTACAATATGAAAATAAAACTATAATGTCTGGATAAAATTCAAAACTACAGTGGAGTCTCTACAAGTAGAAATACGCGACGGTGACTATGGCAGAACCCCGTCACCCTACGGCTCTCAGAAACTCCGAACTACCTGAAAAGTAATTTAAAATAAAAAGAACAACAACAAGAGCGTCAGAGCGCTATAACAAGATTACCTTCATCCGCTCCCAGGGGGAGGGCTGCTAGATGGAGTGAAGACTCTATCTATTAAGTATAGTCTACCTAGATTTATTTTCCCATATCTAAGTAAGATTAACATTTAAAAACCTACAACACGAGACGTAGTACGTCGAGCGAAATAATCCAAACAAGAAAACCCTCATATATATACCATAAGTCTCAAATTGTAGATATCTAAACATTAATACCGAACTAAGAAAATATAATCTAATGAAACTAACAATTGGAAATCCACAACATGAGACTGATATGTCGAGCGAAATAATCCAAACAAGGAAACCATCATATATATATATCATATGTCTCAAGTTGTGAATCTCTAATCGTTGATCTCAACTAAGAAGTAAAGAAAGTAGTAAAAGAATTAAGACATCAACACATCGTATTTATCATATCCTCCACTATCACTGAGGAGATAGAATAAAATACCAACACATAATTTTGTATACTTTCAAAAGCAACGTATCTCGGTTATATAGTTCTGTGATATGTCGTATTCATAACCGATATTTGCCACACTTAAGCTATCAGATAATTGTCTCAGTTTAACGGACTACCCTATAGGTATCCTGAACTGCGTACACGGCTCATTAGTCTCATCGCAATCTCAGTACATAACATGAGTATGGGATGGACTACTAAATAGATATCCTAAAAATACGGCTCACGAGCTTCATCGCACCTTAGTGTGGGACAGACGGCTAGATCAAGCCTCCTAAAATCTGACTCAATGGCCTGTACATGTGAAATATCGACGCACTACCTTATGTAGTACTGAACTAAGCTCATCAACGATATCCACCTCATATATAAACTATGTATATCTGGTATGTTGAAGTACTATCCTATATAGTACTGAGTTGTGCTCATCAACGACATCCAACATGTGTATGAACGATATCTAATTTAAATATGATCAAATCAAAACTCATCATAACCCCCTTGAGATTCTCAAATGCATAACATAACATATTTATGACTATATGTGTAACATCAAGCGACTCAAAACTCCACGAACGTATCTCAAAATGGCACAACACAGCTCTACAAAATGAGCAGGAAAACAAACGGGACTTATTAGTAAAACGAGCATATCTTTCTCTAGAAAAACTATTTTTAGAAAATGTTTTTATTTTAAAAACTAAATTCTTACATCTTTGAATTGGCATAAGTTTTGTTTAGTTTGGAGTTTATTTATTATCCCAAATCTCCAGTTAAACATTATACATATGCAGCAGTTTTTTTACAGGACCCGTTGTTAGTAAAAAGAATATATCTTTCTCTATACAAACTCTTTTCAAGAATGGTTTTCTGTTTTAGATACTAGATATATATAGATTTTATTTGGAACTAGTTTGGTTAAATTTAGAGTTTACTTGCTATCTCAAAATCTCAGTTAAAGATTATACAAGTGCTGCAGTTTTCTGTAGAAAATATCTATTTAGTACATCTCTTAAATTTCTCATATATAAACGAAATTATGAATAACCCTAATGATCATGATACTATCATAAATAACAAAAAATATTACTAATCTAGTATTAGTTTAAGTTTCATCATTTTTTAAATTAAAAAATCTGATTCTTAAAATCACAAGTTAAGATTTAAACATGAAAATACATATTAAACATCTAAACTAGTTATTTTAAACATCTAAACTAGTTATTAACTATGGGATGTGTTTGGATGAAGATAATCTTACCTCAAATTCCATTCTAAGTCTCTAAAATAAATAGCAAGAAATCCACGAGCACAAACAACCCGTTCTCCCTTGTCACACGTCGAAGATCCCGCCCTCGTGTCAGTATTGTACTTCACAAAGCTCTCAAAATTTATAAAAAAAAATCTAGGGTTTTTAAGGGGAGAGGGTTACTGCTAGGGTTCATAGATATGATAAAAGAGAAGAATTTTTATAAAAAACATAGGTATTTATAGAGGCAAATCCAAAACAAATCTGTTTGACCCTAACCAGGAAATCTAGTCTGACTAGAAAAATAACCTTAGGTATTTTGACCATAACTTTTATGTATGACATCCGAATGTGATAATATAAGATTTGTTGGAAAACTCATGAAGAGGCCTACAACTTTTGTATTTTAAGTTTTCTTAGATTCTAACTGCTTTTATGTATAAAATATATATACCTTTAACTAGTCGTTTTTCCCAGATCCAGGCCCGTTCATGTGTGCATGATATAACTTCTATATTCACATATATACATTGAATTGATCTCAAATCAATTCCTAATATACTCAAACATTAATAAATATTTTTTATAATATAACATATTTATTATTATTTATTACAAAATATTTAAATTTTTAGAGTTTTACATTCTTCCCCCCGTGAAAGAATTTCGTCCCCGAAATTCCGCAAACGTATCATAGAGATTAATAATATATTACCATAAATCTTCAGATATAAAATATTATAATATCTACACTTAACAATATCTAGAATGTGAATACTCCTACTTAACCCCTAACTAAACGAAACTAGTACATCGGGCGAAAAATCCAAACAATGAACCTCCACATATATACCATGTGTTCCGAATGATTAGGAGCCAAATGTTAATATCCTCATTCTAGCGTTAAATATAAATATGATCATATGGACAATCATGAACACCAATCAAAATCAACCAACTTATCTGTTCAAACAGGTGCGGGTAGTCGCGATGTATAACATTTTCGCGCTTCCAATGATCCTTATCGATATCTATACTTAACTATGTAGAATGCAAATATTCCCACTTAACCCCTAACTAAAAGGAACAAGTACATCAGGCAAAAAATCCAATCAAGGAACCCCCATATATATACCATATATTCCGAATAATTAGGAGCTAAGTGCTAATACCACCATTCTAGCGTTAAGTATAGATATAAGCATATAGATAATCATAAAATAGACAAATCATATCTAAACAATTTACTTGCTCAAATAGGTGCAAGTAAATAGGTGCAAGTCGTCACGATGCATATCCTCATCGTGCCCCAAGAAACTTCCTCAGCTCCTTTCCGATTTCATTGAACTTTAACTAAAGATATCACTTTGTTTCTAAGTCTCTTGTCCTCCTTGGCAAGAATACACACATGAATTGTAATAATAGTCATATCATCAAGAATCTCAACCTCTAGCGGGTCTAACACTCGCTGCTACCCCTCGTCATGTAGATGCTTCTTAAGTATTGAAACATGGAAGACGTAGTGTATACTCGACGTCGATGCTGGAAGATCTAGCTGATATGAAACGGCTCCAAAGCGCTTCACTCTCCTGAATGGACCAATATACCTAAGGGAAAGCATCTCTCATCTACCAAATCACTGAACTCCCTTCATTGACGATATTTTTAACAATACATAGTCCCCAACTTGAAACTCCAATGGTCATCGTTTCTGATCTGCATAACTCTTCTAACGACTCGGCGCTGCAAAATATGCTCTCGGATTATTGCTACTTTTTCTATAGCCTATCTCACTAATTTTGATCTAAGCAATAGGTTGTTCTCTGATTCTGCCCAGCAACTAGGTGATCTATAAGGCCTCCCGTACAATGCCTCATACGGTGCTATGCTAATTGTCACTTGATAACTGTTGTTATAAACGAATTCAATCAATAGGACGTGGTCCTCCCAACTACCCTAAAAATCTATAACACAAGCCCGTAACATATCCTCCAACCCTTAGTTGACTCTCTCTATTTGTCCATCTGTCTGCTAGTGAAAACCATAAGAATACGATAACTAGCTACCGGAAGAATTTTAGAAGCTCCTTCCAAAAGTGCAAAGTGAAAACTGAGCCTCGGTCTGATACAATCGTCTCTAGAACTCCTTGTAATCTCACTTTCTCCTGGATGAATATCCTTATGTAAGTCTCTGTCGTGTAAGTCATCTTTATTGGTATGACATGTGCTGACTTCGTCAACCGATCCACTATTATCCAAATTGAATCATTCCCCTTCTTCGATCTCGGTAATCTTATAATGAAGTCCATAGAAATATCTGCCCACTTCTACTCCGGAATAGGTAAAAGTTGTAGGGTTCTTGTTGGTCTCTGATGTTCTGGTTTCACTTACTGGAAGGTGAAACACTTAGCTACATACTCTGCAATTTCCCTACGTATGTCGCTCCACCAAAAGTGTCTTTTTAGGTCCTTGTACATTTTAGTTGTGCTTGGATGCACTGTGTACCTAGTACGATGCGCCTCGTCAAATAAGTCCTTCTTCAACTATGGATATCTCGGCATCACTAACCGGCCCTTCATCCGAAGTCCTCTATCTACTCTAACGGTCCAATCTGCTTTTGGTTCTTTGGAAATCTCCCCCTTTCGGGTTTGAATCCAAGAATCCTCTAGTTATGCTTTGACTACTCTATCATTCCAGAATGGCTACACTGATAGTGCTCCTAAGAATGTGCTGCTCCTACCGATCTCTGGTTTGAAGTCAAATTGGCTGAGGGTGTAAAGATCTCTATATAATGAGCATCTCAAAGTTGAAATCCGATGTCAACGCTTCCTGCTCAACGCGTATGCCACAACGTTTTCCTTCCCCGGATGATACTGAATTGCAAAGTGATAATCGTTAATAAACTCAACCCATCATCGTTGTCTCTGGTTTAGCTCTTTCTGGGAGAAAAGATACTTCAGACTCTGATGATCCGTGAAAAGCTCGAACTATACTTCATACAGATAATGCATCCATGTCTTCAGTGCAAAGACCACTGCTGCAAGCTCCAAGTCATGAGTGGGATAATTCTGCTCATGCATCCTCAACTGTCTCGAAATGTAGGCTACCACTCTCTGGATCTACATCAAAAAACCTCTAAGACCAAATAACGATGCATTCGTATAGACAATAAAAGTCCTATCACTGCTCGGAATGATCAACACCGGTGCTAAAGTCAACTTAGCTTTCAAAGTCTCAAAGGCCTCTTAGCACTCTGTGCCCCAAACAAACCGTACACCCTTCTTCGTAAGGCGTGTAAGTAGAGTCACAATCTTCGAGAATTCCTGAATGAACTTCCTATACTAGCTTGCTAATCCTAAAAAACTACGAATCTCTGTAACCGTCTTCGGAGGCTCCCAATCTAGTACGGCCTCCACCTTAGCTGGGTCTACTGCAATACCCCCCCGGCTAATAACATGTCCTAAAAATCTGACTTCAGAAAACCAAAACTCGCACTTGCTGAACTTGGCGTACAGCTGATGCTCCCGCAATGTCTACAATGTTAAACGAAGATGCTGCTCGTGCTCTGCCTCTGATCTCAAATATATAAGGATGTCGTCAATAAAGATAATTATGAACTAGTCCAAGTATGGATGGAAAACCCGATCCATCACATTCATAAATACCACAAGTGCATTGGTCAGCCCAAATGGCATGATAAGGAATTTGAAAGACCCATATTGAGTCAGAAAGAAGATCTTAGGAATATCCATCTCTCGAACCCGTAACTGATGATAGCCAGAACGAAGATCAATCTTAGAGAAATACTGCGCTCCCTGTAACTGGTCGAACAAGTCATCAATCCTTGGTAGTGGGTACCTATTCTGGATAGTAACTTTATTCAACTCGTGATAGTCTATACATAGGCGCATACTGTCGTCCTTCTTCTTCACGAAAAGGACTGGTGCTCCCATGGAGAATGACTCCGGCGAATAAAACCCTAAGATAATAGTTCATCTAGCTAAGTCTGTAGCTCCCTCATCTCATCATGTGCCATACGATAGGGTACTCTGGATATCGGTGTCGTGCCCGGCTGTAACTCGATGCAGAATTCAACCTCTCTCATAGGAGATAACTTATGTATGTCCTGAAAGACATCCTGAAAATCTGAGACAACTCTAGTCTTACACAAATCGACACCTTAATCCCTCAACATCACCTCCTTGATGTACGTCAGAAATGACTCCGTAAACTGGTTGCTCTGTGAGGTTGCTACGATCAACTCAGACCCATCAGACGCTCGCAAGCTAACTGTTTTAGCAAAATAGTCAATACTAATGTGGTAGGATGATAGCCAATCCATACCGAGGATGACGTCAAACTCTGACATCCACAAAATGATCAGATCAATGATAAACTCGTACTCATGTAGACTGATAACACATCTCCTACGGATACTCTCCAATAGGGATACCTCCCCTAAATGAGTAAACACAGATGATGGAATATCTAAGGGGTGTGCAACTAGCTGAAACCTATCCATGAAGGTATGAGAGATAAAGGAATGTGAGGCTCCTGAATCGAACAAGATCCGAGCTGGAAAAGAATAATCACTAAGAAAGCTCTGCTCGCACCATGATCACGCGGTACAATTGCATAAACTTTATCGGTGGCTGGTGAATGATGTGCTACCGGCGGTAGAATTTATGGGACTATCTATCCCTTAGGAATTTCTTGGATAGCGTGAATCTGGCTTGCTGGTTCCTCTATCCTCGAAATAGCTGGTGGTGCCTTAATCTTCTGCTACTGGCCGCAACCGTGGCCCTGCAACTGTTGACCTTGACCACTGATCTGCTGGTGGTGATAAAAATCCTTACTCTATTACTGGGTTCCTCTCGGTCTTGCAAAAGGTTTATTGTTGTTGCCCTGGTCTCCTGACAATCTTGCTTCCAAAATTAACTCTTAGTGCATCTCCCTGCTCCAATCGGGTTAGGTCTAGCTGCTTTTTAAAATAGTAGATGAAATCCTTCTATGAAATTGATATTTGCTACTCCGACATAACTGAAATTGGTGCTATCCTTTGACATCGTCCTTTAAGCTGAATATAACTAATCTCCATCTATGTACTAAGTCGGCGTTAAGTAAATCTAAAAGTACTTCCTATATATTTCCTCTTTTTATAGGTTGTAACTGAATCCGATGTGCTCTAAAATTTCTTTGCTACCAACTTCTAATATCTTCCTCAATCTTACCGAGCCAAGCTTCCTACTCTGCGGCTCTATTAATAATTGGATGTGGCGATGGTGAAAACTTTGGTTTTACCTCTTCAATATGTATGGCTGGTACAACTGGTGGTGGAACTTCAGAAAGTAAAATCTGGCTTGCTATCACTCCTCGAGTGTTGCTAGTCTCTGCTTCTGCAATCGGTGTTACCAAGTCGATCAGATACTGTGGAGCCTATTGCGGCTCGGGCTCTACTTATATAACTCTCCGGGTACAAGCTTTACCTCGACCACATCCTTGTTCCAATGTTTATAATACCAAGAGGAGAACTTATTTGACACAGTAAGTGAGATCCTAATCATAATATACCAATAGGAAAAATCGTATCACTTATCATTCATGCAATTACTTTTCAATCAAAGTAAGGTAGTTGTCACAAAAAAATTTATAAATTTTTAGATATACGTAAATAACGTTCTCACTCATTCTAGGAATTCCTAGCGCACTCTATACATGATTCCTAGGAAACTCTATCCCAACTCCACGAATCGACACATGAATGATCCTAGGATGCTAGAACTAGAGCTTTGATACTAACTGTGACGTCCATGGGTTCACACAAGGCTGCAGTCCAAGGTAAAACCGGTAATATCAAACCCGCCATGCACCTACACAGTGCATAAACACGTTTCACCAATCATAACAATATTCTCTAGTGAAACCAAATAGAAGTGCAGGTACAAAACATGCCAAATAAAGGGAATACATATAATAGACATGATATAGAAGATATATATCATAAATAAAAAGAATCATGTCTCAACTAATACATCTGATATCTGAATAATGAAAATGTCTCAACATGAATCAACTAAAAATCGTACTTAGACACACTGCCTTTATAATATGAAAATAAAACTCTAATGTCTGGATAAAACTCAAAACTATAGTGGAGTCTCTACAAGGAAAAATACACGACAGCGACTATGCCAGAACTCCGTCACCTTGCGGCTCTCCGAAACTTCAAACTACCTAAAAGTAATTTAAAATAAAAAGAACAACAACAAGAGCATCAGAGCGTAACAACAAGATTACCTTAATCCGCCCCTAGGGGAAGGACTGCTAGATAGAGTGAAGGCTCTATCTACTAAGTATAGTCTATCTAGATTTATTTTCTTCGTATATAAGTGGGATTAACATTTAGAAACCAAACAAGGAAACCTCATGTATATACCATAAGTCTTAAATTGTAGATATCTAAATATTAATACCGAACTAAGAAAAGACAATCTAATAAAACCAATAATTGAAAATCCACAACACGAGACCGGTACGTCGAGTGAAATAATCCAAACAAGGAAACCCTCATATATATACCATATGTCTTAAGTTGTGAATCTCTAATCATTGATCCCAACTAAGAAGTAAAGAAAGCAGTAAAAGAATTAAGATATCAACGCATCGTATTTATAATATCTTCCACTATCACTGGGGAGATAGAATAAATATCAACACATAATTTTGTATACTTTTGTACATAATTTTGTATACTTTCAAAAGCAACATATCTCGGTCATATAGTTTAGTGATATGTCGTATTCATAACTAACATCTGCCATACTTAGGCTATCAGGTAATTGTCTTAGTGCAATGGATTACCCTGTAGGTATCCTGAACTGCGTACACGGCTCATTAGTCTCATCGCAATCTCAGTGCATAACATGAGTGTGGGATAGACTACCAAATATGCATCCTAAAAATATGGCTCACGAGCCTCATAGCACCCTAGTACGGGACGGACGGCTAGATCAAGCCTCCTAAAATCCGACTCAATGGACTGTACATATGGAATATCGATGCACTACCTCATGTAATACTAAACTGAGCTCATCAAGGATATCCACCTTATATATAAACTATGTATATCTGGTATGTTGATGCACTATCCCATATAGTACTGAACTGTGCTCATTAACGACATCCAACATGTGTATAAATGAAATCTAATTCAAATATAATCAAATCAAAACTCATCATAACCCCCTTGAGATTCTCAAATACGTAACATAACATATTCATGACTATACGTGTAACATCAAGCGACTCAAAACTCCACGAACGCATCTCAAAACGGTGTAACACAGCTTTACAAAACGAGTAGGAAAACAGACGGGATTTCTGTTAGTAAAACGAGCATATTTTTCTCTAGGAAAACTATTTTTAGAAAATATTTTTTATTTTAAAAACTAAATTCACACATCTTTCAATTGGTATAAGTTTGGTTTATTTTGGAGTTTATTTATTATCCCAAATCTCTAGTTAAACATTATACATATGTAGCAGTTTTTCTGCAGGACATATTATTAGTAAAAAGAATATATCTTTCTCTATACAAACTCTTTTTAAGAATGATTTTTCTGTTTTAGAAACTAGATACATATAGATTTCATTTGGAACTAGTTTGGTTAAATTTGGAGTTTACTTGCTATCTCAAAATCTTAGTTAAAGATTATACAAGTGCTGCAGTTTTCTGCAGAAAATATATATTTAGTACATCTCTTAAATTTCTCATATATAAACAAAATTATGAATAACCCTAATGATCATGATCATGATACTATCATAAAGGTAAGAAAAGATTACTAATCTAGTATTAGTTTAAGTTTTATTATTTTTTAAATAAAAAATCTTATTCTTAACATCACAAATTAAGATTTAAACATGAAAACACATATTAAACATCTAAACTAGTTATTTAACTATAGGGATGAGTTTGGATGAAGATAATGTTACCTCAAACATCATTCTAAGCCTCTAAAATAAACAACAAACAATTCATGAGCACAAACAATCCGTTCTCTCTTGTCACACGTCGAAAATCTCACTCTCGTGTCGGTATTGTGCTTCATAAAGCTCTCAAAATTTATAAGAAAAAGATTTAGGGCTTTTGAGAGGGAGGGTGACTGCTAGGGTTCATAGATATGATAAAAGAGAAGAACTTTTGTTAAAAATACATGTATTTATAGAGGCAAACCCGAAACAAATATGTTTTACCCGAACTAGGAAACCTAGTTTGACTAGGAAAATAACCTTCGGTATTTTGACCATAACTTTTACATCCAACCTCGGTGAGATGATATAAGATTTATTGGAAAACTCATGAAGAGACCTACAACTTTTGTATTTTAAGTTTTCTTAGATTCCAACTTTTTCTATGTATAAAATACATATACCTTTAACTGGTCGTTTTTCCCAAATTCAGGCCCGTGCACGTATGCATGATATCACTTTTATATTCACATATATACATTGAATTGATTTCAAATCAATTCCTAGCATACTCAAATATTAATAAATATTATTTTTTCATAATATAATATATTTATTATAAAATATTCAAAATTTTAGGGTTTTACATATAAAACTTCAATAACTAGGTATAAAACTTGACCAAAGAGTTACAAAATTATTTTTCAGAACTAGGTATAAAATTAGACTAAAGAGTCATAAAAATTAAATAAGTAGTTACAATTTTTTTTTTTTTGAATTGGGAACTATAAAACTTTAATAAATGACTACAAAACTGGACTAAAGAGTTATAAAAAATAAATAAGGAGTTACATAATTTTTTACAAATCCGGGAGCCATAAAATAGAGATAACTTGGTACAAAACTGGACCAAATAGTTACAAAATTAAATAAGAAGTTACAATTTTTTTTCTAAACTAGGAGCTATAAAACTTTAATAATTGGGTACAAAACTAGACTAAAGAGTTACAAAAATTAAATAAGGAGTTACAAAACTGCACTAAAGGCTTAGTCACAAAAATGGATTACAGACTTCTTTTTTATAGGCTTTTTTCTACAGGTTTCATCACACTCATCATAGCACCGGCATTATCAAATTCACCACAATTGACCAAAGAGTTACAAAGCTAGGAGAGAATTAATAAACCAAGACTTCTTTGGACTTAACTAAAAGAGCTCAAACCGAGCTACAATTCAACTGCTTCTTCATATGTACACAAAAAGAGAATAGCATCTGAATGAATTATAACACAAAAAAAAGTGCAAAATAAAACTTCCAAAAACATGTGAATTACATAGTCTGAACTACGGTTTTACAATTGTCACAAATATGGTGAATCAAGTGCATACAAGAGAGTTGCACAAAACTTTGCTCTGTACTTTTTACACTTTGCTTGTGAGATTGTTATCGATCGCTTTTTGACAATATTGTTAATGAATTCAATCATAAGATCCTACAATCTAAGGTTCTGCATTTAGCAAAATGAAAAATAAAAAATAATTATGATATTGAAAATGACTTTGAGAAAAAAATGAATATTACAATAGAAATGTATGAAACACATACGGTCTTTGTTGAGGAGTGACAACTGACACAAGTTCATGGTGCTCTAATTTTCCTAACATCCAATTACTATCTATGAAACTCATAAACTTTTTCCTAAATTTCGCAGCATCGGCAGTATAAAGGGGAGACTTGATTGGGGAGTAGTGATAGATTTTTTTTCTCCTCTCTCACTAACTCTATCATGTGCCAATGTTTGGAGCTGACAATTAGAATCAAAATTCTTTCACTCTAAAAACTTCTACTAAGAAACATTTTCCTTCATTCATTTTACTATCAATTCAATATTTCCTTCTAGAAAAGCTTGCTGAAAAGATGCATCAATGTGAACAAAGCATTCATCTCTTTCTAATGCATCAATGTGGGGTAACATAATAATAAATACCACCAACTAATGAAATAACACGGATGTACTTACTGTAAGCCAAGGTCTTGTTATTGGACTTAATAGTGATTAAATCATAAAGATTAAATAATAAGAGCGGAAGCTATACCTGAATCTATTACTTGGATCTGAATTAGAATTTTGATGATCTTCTAATCTTAGGGTTTCTCTTTTTGATATCTCTGTGGATGGGGATAAGAGAGTAGAGAATGTGTTAATCCTAGATTAGGGACTATAACCCTATATTTATAGGTGTTGTACTTTTATAATTTGTCCCCTTATCAAATTATAATAACAACCTGGTATCTGTATATTTAGCCCATGATTTATTTAAACACCTATTAAACCAAATTGATCGACCACTTTAAGCGGGTTATCCTTAAGGATAACAATACACACTGATTAATCATAAGCGCCCATAAATTAGATTTAATTAGATTTAAATCTAACAATCTCCTACTTAGGCACCATATGATTCCTTAAAGTATGTATAATCTTATGAGCTCAAAATTTGTTATCACTGAAAATGATATTTCCAAACAATCTCGTCCATTGAGTATATCAATATAGGAACAAAGATTCGTCACATTTATCGTGACTAGACCCATCAATGGTCACATATACCAATACAATCAAGCGATATAAATCAATCATGTATATGCAGCATGAAAATTACATGTAATGTGATCAGTACATGTCTATTTTCAACTAGTCCTACCTTAAACTTTAGCGAGGTCAACCTCAACAGAATGTAACAGAATGTATGAACTGAATACTTTATTCTGATCAGACAATACAACATAACATAAAGCACCATAATCACAAACTACAACTAAATCATGATATCCTCAAATAATTCCACACCTATATGAGCAGTGTGCTCATGAAAGACCTTAGGTGGCAATTCTTTAGTAAGATGGTCAACTATCATGGAGTTTGTCCTAATGTGCTCTATGGATATTTGTCCACTCTGTATCCTTTCTTTCACAACTAGGAACTTAATATCAATATGTTTTAACTTAGTTGAGCTTCTGTTATTATTAGAATATATAACTGCAGATTTATTGTCACAATATAACATTAGTAGTCTTTTAACATTTTCCAGAATGCGTAGTCCCGTGATAAAATTTCACAGCTATATTCCCTGATTGGATGCCTCATAGCAAGCTACAAATTCTGCTATCATAGTGGAGGAAACTACAAGTGTCTGTTTGACACTTTTTTATAATATAGCTCCTCCTGCTATCATATAAATATTGCTTGATGTAGACTTTCTGCTATCTTGACATCCAGCAAAATTAGAATCAGAATACCCAATGACCTCCAACTGTTATGATTTTTTGTGTGAGCATATAATCTTATGTTTTCTGAAGATACCTCATAACCCTTTTGACTGCTATCCATTGATCCATACTAGGTTTGCTTAAGTATCTGCCTAATATGCCAACAATATACGTAATATCCGGACGCGTACTCACCTGAACATATATAAGACTTCATACAACCGAAGCATAAGGAATCTTCTGCATTTTTTAAATTTCAAGATTACCTTTAGGACACTGATTGAGACTGAACTTGTCTCCTTTAGCAACAAGGGTGTCTCCTGGGCTACAGTCTTGCATGCCAAATCTTTTAAGTACTTTATCGATATAGCTCTTTTGAGACAATCTAAGTATACCTCAAGAACGATCTCAATGTATCTCGATTCCTAATATAATAAGGTGTCCCCAAGATCTTTCATCTCAAAATTCTTTGATAGGAATCTCTTGGTTTTGTGCAATATACCTATATCATTAGTGGCAAGCAATATGTTATCGACATACAAAACCAGAAAAATATATTTACTCCCACTGAACTTGTGATATACATAGTCATCAACAATATTCATCTCAAAACCAAACGAGAAAATTATTTGTTAAAATTTATAATACCATTAATGAGGAGCTTGCTTGAGTCCATATATGGATTTCCTTAATTTGCAAACCATGTTATTCGAGTCTCCTGACGCAAAGTTTTTTGGTTGCACCATATAAATTATCTCATCAATGTCACCATTGAGAAATACAATCTTAACATCTATCCGATGCAACTCAAGATCAAAATAAGCAACAAGTTCCATGATTGTTCTACATAGTCTTTCGATAAAACCGGAGAGAAAGTCTCTGTATAATCAATGTCTTCCTTTTGAGTAAAGCCTTTAGCTATAAGACATGTCTTATACCTCTCCACATTACGGTTTGCATCCCGCTTGGTTTTAAAAATCCTTTTACAACTAATTGGTTTTGCACCTTCTGGCAATGAGACAAGTTTCCAAACCTTATTGTATTGCATAGACTTGTACTCTTCATTCATGGCATTAATCCACTATTGAGAGTTAGAATTTTTCATAGCCTGAAGGAAGTTGATTAGATTATCTTCCAACATTCCATTATTATCCTCATGTTCTTAGAGAAATACAATATAATCATCCGGAATATCATTTCTCCTTTGTAAAACCCTAAAAATTTGAATATTTTGTGATAAATAATAATAAATAT
>BQKN01000256.1:549665-564742 GCA_022839385.1 Asparagus kiusianus
GGCTGTAGTTTTTCAGGTTTGCTGTCATATATACACATGTTTAAACATGAAAAATACATCTTTTCTCCTGTGTTCCAAACCATAGCAGCTCCTCTCCTCCTCTCTCAAACCTAGCCCTAAACTTGTGTCCTTGGGGAAGTTTCATGAGGCGAAAGCGAGGAGAAGGCGAGATTTGCGGCGTTTGGCATCGAGGGATCATTCTCACATATTTTTGGGAGTTCATCAACACCCCTCAGGCGAGTAACATCTCGCTCAGTCCTACCCCACGTTCTTAAAAGTTTCTAATGATTTTAAATGGGTTTGTGTTGAGCCTAAAACGTATAGTTGAGTATAAAAAAGATGTTCTTTATAGCATATGATGCAAAAATCTTGTGTTTTAGTTTATCAAAAGTCCACCAACATTTTGGGTAATAAAGATCTAGATCTGAAATTTATTAATCATGAATTAAATCATAAGTTTTTACTTTTAAAACGTTTAAACATGTGTATATAAATGTTTAGGGTTTCGACGATATATTTACATGCTAATATTTTATTTCATGTTATTTTATATATGTTGATATCAGTAATATTATGCTTGGAAAATAATGATGTTACTTCTAGATTTATTTCAAAGCAGACAGAAACCTGTGAAGGGTTTCTGCCTGTTTCGGTTGATCGCCGGCACAGTTTGTGCATGTTTACTTTTGTTGTGTGCTTTAATGTGAACAAGGAGTCATCTCGAATATTTGACATTAGATATTATTGTTTATTATGTATCTTTATATGTGAGATGGCTTGCGGACATGAGTTTAGATTTGCATACCGAGACACGTGTGAAATTAGTGTATATGCATCCTTTTCATATATCTCATCAATATTCTACACATTTCATTTAGTCCATGTGTTGGGCAATTATTATGTGTAGTCCAAGTGTTAGACATTCATCATATTCAATCCATGTGTTGGACATTTATTATATTCAGTCTATGTGTTGGACATTCATCATTCAGTCCATGTGTTGGGCAATTTATATATGCAGTCCATGTGTTGGGCATCCACTACACCTAGTCTTAGTCCATGTGTTGGATACCTGTTTAAACATTGAGTATGACACTTACACTTACATAGGCTGGACATGACGCTTATGTGGGTTTTGATATGGTATTTGAGTTCTGAGATGGGTTAGTCTTCTTTATATTATTGTTCCTGTATTAGATCTTGGATTTGGTATTTAGGGATTTACAATTTGAGATATAAGGTATATACATGAGGGTTTCCTTGTTTGGATTATTTCGCTTGACGTACCTATGCTCGTGTTGTAATTTCCTAAATACTAAAATCCTCTTATTATTAGGATCAATGATTTTATGTATATATGTATTAACTGTATTTTCTATATGCAACGAGCCTTCTCCCCTAGGGTTGGTTGTGATGTTGCTCGCTAGTGCTTTGACACTCGTTGTCCCCTCCCATTTCAGGTAACAAGCCAGGTGCACAGAGAGTCGCAGGTTGATGGTGATACTTATTCGCGTCCATCTTTCATTTGTAGTTTTATTTTATTTATGGAGCTCCACTGTAGACATTTTGTTTAGACATTTAAGAGTTTTATTCTAGAAGTTGTAAAGGTTGTGTGTCTTATATCTTTTTATCAGATATTCGGTATTTGAGACTTGTTGAGATCTTTAGATTTTTCATTTCAAAGATTAACTTTGTATTTCTGTATGTTGGATGATGAAATATTAATTCGATCTCTATCTTTTCATCAGTTATCTCTTGTATTATCTTTTACTTATTTTTGTACCTATACCTGTTATTGACTCTACTAGAGAGATAATAATTGTAATGGTAAAACATATTATTGTACGGTATCATGCATGGCAGGTTAGACATTCTTAGTTTCACCTTGGACTACAGTCTTGTGTGAATCCAGAGGCGCCACATCCTTTCTCTCACGGATCTTCTTAATGGCACTGGTTCTTGAGGTTGTTGAGTTTGTTCTTCTGGAACAATGAGTTATTTAACATTATCATCTTGAGGTTTCGGATTTATTTCTTGAGCAACAACATGTATAGGAACCTGAATACTGTCAAAAGTAACTGTATGGATTGGATGTGAAGCCAATTCCTCCTCAAAAGCAATGTCTCTAACCATTTCTATTTTCTTTTGTTGGGTCTTGTTGTTTGCTATGCACGCCGACGTACACCTATTTTCTCTGGTGTACATCAGATTTAGAGGATGAACATGTCTAGCTTGGAGACACGTCGGAGTCAAAGTAGTTTCAGCATGAGTGCTTTGTAGATCGAGCAGAAGAAGAAGCCGAAGCTTAGTCTTTTCTTTTATTAGTTGATAGTTCCAGTTTACTTTTGTAGTTCTTTCCATTCCCGCTTGATAGATGTATTTTATATTCCTTTAGTATTCAGATGAATGGATTTGTATCAAGGCATGTTGACCCGAATATTATATCTGGGGTGATATTTCAGTTGTGATATGTATCATTTGGTTCTGAGTTGTTTATTATATTTTTGTTACTGTGATTAGAGGCATGTACCTTCGCTTTATATTGCTTGACGCTTAGCATATTAGGTTGAGAAGAAATCGTCTATTATTTATTCTCCTTAATCTACTACGTCGCGAGCTTTTTCACGTTCCGATTCCCCGCTATTTTTAGAAACGTGGCGTGACAGAGGTGCAATTCTAAAAATACTTTTTGTAACATGTTTATTATCATGTTTACAATCATTCCCCAAAATTTTATATTTTTTTGAATTTATTTGCTATTTTTAAAAGGGGTTTAAAGTTTAATTTTACTGTTCATTCCAAGCTGATAACCTGTTATCAGTCGATTGATGGAGTTGATTAGTTGACTGATGAACTCGTCTAGAATTACTAAAAGTTTCTTTTTTACGATTGATAAACTATCAGTCGACTGATGAGGTCATCAGTCGATTGATGTGATCTTCAGTCGACTGATGAGCTGTGAGCTACCTGTAATGGTCTCATCAGTCGACTGATACTGTTCATCAGTCGACCGACAGCCTCTAACGGCTAGTTTTTCCAGATTTTCATGTTTTTATTTTTTGGTCTTTTTCATTGATTTTCTCTTGGTTTTTAGACTTTGTTTCTTCATCCTATATACCCCATTCCCTCTAAACTTCTGTACTATCTAAGAGAGTTTTAAAACAAGTTTAAGGGTGTTTAAAGTTTATTTAAGTTTGTTTTTAATTGTTTACGTGAAGAGGTTTTCACAAGAGGAAGAAGAGATCATCATTTCGTGTTTGAGCTTCAATCTCTCATCTCTTTCAATCTTGTTTTTCATAGAAGTTTCTCTAAACTCAATTTTTAGTTTTACATATAATTGTTGTTGATTATCTTTTTATTAAGCTAGATTTTATATTGAGTTTAGTTTTCATTTCACTCATTTGAACACACACAACATTTGAGCTTTTAGTATTTCATACATTGTATAATTTGGGTTGTGGTTCTTGAGTGTGGGCTTAAATGAGTTTTCACCTTGTTTAGAGAACAAATATTTGTTATTTGAGCTTTATTGTGAGATCACTTTGTAATACACTTGTATACCGAGAGGAGTGTGTGGTGAGAGACGGGGTCGATTCTAAGAGGAGTGGCGTCGGTAGTAAAGCCTAGTGAGAGGTGGTAAATCCAAGCACTTGAGGAAGGACACGGGCTAGAGACCAACACTTAGAGGGTGTAGAGTGTGATTGCAAGAGTGTGAGTTGTAAAGTTTTCAGTGAGCTAGAAAACCGAACTTGTGAGGTGTAAACGTTTTTCGGGTGAGCATCGAAAACCCGGTTATGTAGTGGATTCTCCCCGGGAGTGGGGAGTGGAGACATAGGTCAGAAGAACCAAACTCCGTGATCATTTTCTTGTGTTTGAGTTTGGCTTTGGCGCATTTATTCTTGTATATTTTCATATCTCCATTGTTGTATGTTTATATCGCCCTTGTTTATATTGCTTATCCTTACTCATATATCTTGTTGTATATCATAATTGCAAGGATATTGTTAATTAGTTTTTAATTAGCATTAAATCGGATTAGAATAGCATTCATCCTATTCACCCTCCCTCTAGGGTGCTTTCATATATGTGTGTGTATGGATACTGTTGATGGGCATAGCTCAGTACCGCCTAGGGTGGTGCGTCAGTATACCGTTGATGAGGATGTCTAAGGAGGCAATCCATTCTGCATGGTAATGCGATGAGGCTAATGAGCCATACTTGTAGGATGCCCGAGGAGGTAGTCCATTCCGTATGGTGATGCGATGAGACCAGTGAGCCGTATTTTCTTAAGATACCTGAACAGGTTGTCCATTCCGCATGATGATGCGATGAGCTATAAAACTTTGTAAGAGAAAGTATTGTGAAATATTTAATAGCTTGAGTCTTGAGCAGAGATTTCTTATGAACGTAGTTCACCCATGTGTATGAGTATGTTTCACATAGAGCATTGTACAGATTTCATTCATGTTAGTTACCCGAGAGTAGGGTATGATTTTGAGGTTGTTCTATAATGACATATTTTATGCGAGCTTCACGTTACCGGATGTTTATCCTTGTGATTGCGCCAACTACCCGAGGGTAGTATAGGGATTTGATGTGACTTGTATTGATGAGGTTTGGAGTTGTTTTTCTTTTATTTAATGTTTCATTCCTAGGACTCTGGAGTTGGGATTTAGCGATTCATAATTTGAGACATGGTATATACATGAGGGTTTCCTTGTTTGGATTATTTCGTTCGACGTACTAATTCTTGTGTTGTGAATTTCTAAATCTCAATTCCTCTTAGTTTAGGATAGATGGTTTTATATGTGTACTAACTTATTTTCGTATATACTCCTAACCCCCTCCCCTATGAGCGGTGGAGATGATTTCGCTAGTGCTTTGACGCTCGTTGTTTCCCCTCTTTTCAAGCAGCGAGCGAGGCGTACGGAGAGTCGCAGGTTGATGGAGATGCAGTTTATCTTTCATCTTATATTATTAGTAGTTATTTAGAGTTCCACAATAGTTTATAGTTTAAAGTTTATTCTCCGACTTTTAGAGTTGTATTTCATTTTGTAAATGTTGAGTGTCTTATTACTATGTCATTTGACTCTATGTATCGAGATATTTCACATTTGATTCACTTTATCAGTTATACTTCATTTTATTCACTTGTAACATGATTATTTGGTTATCTCTTTTCTATATCATGTTCATTGAATTATTATCTTATTTTGCCTGTTTTGTACCTACACTTGTCGTTGATTCACTAGAGAGATATTATTGTGATGGTAAAACGTGTTATATCACTATGTGGATGCATGGCAGGTTTGACATCTCTGGATTCACCTTAGACTGCAGCCTTATGTGAAACCAAGGGCGTCACAACTTATAAGTAAATATAAATAATATAAGTGACTATTACCAAGCATAATATTTCCAACTTATAAGTAAAAGGTTACTTTACTCATTAGTAGGAATAAGTTGCCAAATATGTACATACTCAATGTTCATGAAGCTACGTAATATTTATCAGAAAAAAAGTTTCATAACTTTTTCTATACCTGATTGTCGATGACCATGTTATTGTTAGACTTTTGGTTCATGAAAAGACAATTTTACCTTTGTGAATAGTCCCACTTCGAAAAATGAGAAGAAGTTTAAGAAGTTTATAATGATTCATATTTCAATGGGTTTTGAGTTAGTATTTTGGGCCTAGTATTGTTTGGGTTGTTGCTCCACACGCACGCGTGCGCACGCACGCCACGCTACGCCACATCACGCCTCGCCTCGCCACGACACGACGCCTCACAAGCACGAGTTTTTTTTCCTCTCAAGTTTTATTTTTTGCACGTTTTACACAAGCTTGTAATGGTCGTGGGAGTTATGGAAACGTATAACGGACGCGGGATATAAGTGTAACGTGTGGGGAATATCAGCGTCGGTTATCAGTTCGAGAGGCTATATAAAGAGCTAAAGCTCATTCGGAAAAGACACAGAAACAAGAAGAATCATCTAATCCTCTCTCATCCTCTAAAATTTCTCTGATATTATAATTGTTACATTTTCGGACAACCTTCTTCATCTGAGCAGAAGCTCTGCTACTCGTGCCCGAGTACAAAGGCCAGCCGTTTCCGGGGGCTTTTACCGCTAGGAGGAGAGGATCGACTACGCCAGGGCAAAAGGCGGGTCCTCTATCTTCTAGGGCAGTAAATCATAATTGTAGCCGTTCAGGCCTGATGTTCTAACTCTTTTATTTTTAGTTTTATAATAATTATTTTATTTTTAACAGCAACCTAGAAGATAGATAATAATTTTACTGTTAATTTAAATCTGTATTTTTAACCTATAGTTAACTGTTTTAATTTGTTAACTAATTTTGCATCTAAATTAGTAGTTAAAAAAATTATTTTACTGCTTCTGTACACAATTTATGTATCTGTCACTTTTCATTTACATATATATACAGTAAAGAAACAAAAAACCTTTAAGTGAACCGGTTCAAGTTTTCTTGGATTAGTTGGTATCTAAGGCAAGGTTTAATGGTTGCGTAAAGCGCTCGCTCTGCAAAAAATGAGGTACTTAATAGATCTTTGATCAACCTCTAGTATTATCCCTACCTGGCCAAACTACCCGAGTAAAACTTTAATCTTTTCACTTTCATAGTTTTTGGTTAAGAGCAGGTTTAATTAAGTTTCTGGTCTAGTAGTATTGACAAAACTCTTTACCCGTTCAGATTCCATCTACTTAGACTAGTAAACTCAAATTGGACTTATGGCAATTCCTGATCAATAAAAAAGTGTCAAACCTGAGAAGTTTACCGATGTTAACTATAAACGGTAGGCTAATCAGATAAGATACTGGCTCACTACCTTAGGTCTCTTATCTGCTATTGACACTCTTGAGTCTTCTACTAGTGGTTCTCAACTTTTGACTCCTGATCCTGAACAGGCTGCTCCTTCCGCTTCTGGTTCTGGTGCTAGCTCCTTTTCTAGCTCTATGAAACCAGAAGAAATCAATTATTATTGTTG
The DNA here is from genome assembly GCA_022839385.1 of Asparagus kiusianus. Lineage (NCBI taxonomy): Eukaryota > Viridiplantae > Streptophyta > Magnoliopsida > Asparagales > Asparagaceae > Asparagus > Asparagus kiusianus. The sequence continues at coordinate 556,676 of BQKN01000256.1, forward strand.
TCATAGGATTCTTAATGCACTTGCGGACAACCTTTATGACATATATTATGAGTTCAAAAGTGCAAAAGACCTATAGAATGCTCTTGAAGCAGAATATGGCTATGATGATGCTGGAATTCTGCGTTTCACCTCCTCCTCCTTCAATAAGTTCATGATGGTTGATGACAAGCCTATTAATGAACAAATTCATAAATTCCTAGATTTCCTCCGTCATCTCCAATCAAAAGGAAACACTTTTACTAACGATTATAAAGTTTCCTGTTTGATTGATAAACTCCCTCCCTCCTGGTCTAGATTTGCTGAAGATCTCCGACACAAGCAAGAAGATCTAACCTTAACTGAAGCCCTCGAGGCTATTCGTACCGAAGACCAGCATAGGTAAAATTCCAAAACCAAGAATGAATCAAAAGCTAAAGTAAACTTGGTAGATGATAAGCCTAAATCTAGGAATTTCAAACCCAAAGGGAAGAAATTCAAGAAAAAACAACAACCTTTCAACAAATCTTCCTTCAAATTAAATCACAATTCTTCTAACCATAAGTTTGATGGAAAATTCTGCTTTGTCTGTAGTAGAACCAACCACATGGCTCCCAACCGTTTCTTTCGGAAGAAGGAACCGGCTAAACCTGCTCCTAAAAGAAATGGATCTAATAAAGTTAATATGATTGAAGAGAATCCAACCTCCTTCAGGTTAGCCTCCTCATCTCATCTTGTAAATTCTCTAACTTCTTCCACTGATTGGTATTTGGATTCCGGAGCAAATATCCATGTCTGTAATGACCGCTCTTGGTTTTCAAATTATCAGGAATCACATGGAGGAAGCATAAGCTTAGCAGATGACTCCACTAAACCAATAATAGGAAGTGGACATATAGAGCTCACTATGACTTCTGGGAAAGCTCTGCATTTGTAAGGCGCTTATCATGTTCCTTCTCTCTGTTGCAATCTGATTAGTGAATCTCTTCTTCTTAGAGCTGGTTATAGGATTGTAAAAGAATCCAACAAATTTGTCATTACAAAGAGTAATGTTTTCATAGGAAAATATTTTATCTGTAATGGCCTTTTTCAAACTCAATGTAATCAATTCCAGTTCTAATAAAATTTCTGAGTCTTCTGTTATACAAATTGTTGAATCTTATGATGTCTGGCATGGAAGACTTTGACATGTCAATTTTCAAACTTTACAGAAAATGATCAAATTGAATCTTATTCCTAAATCATCTTTTGACCTCTCATCTAAGTGTGAGATTTGTGTTCAAGGGAATCACACTAAAAAACCCTTCAAGTCTATAACTAGAAACTCTGAACTCCTCGAATTAATTCATAGTGATGTGTGTGACTCGAACCGAGTTCTTACCCGAAGGGGTAGAAGATATTTTTATGAAATTTATAGACGAACACTCCAGACATTGTTACACCTATCTTCTCAGAACTAAAGATGAAGTCTTAGATAGATTTAAGGTGTATAAAGCTGAATCTGAGAACCAACTTGACAGGAAGATCAAGATTCTAAGATCTGATCATGGAGGGGAGTATACCTCAAATCATATGACTGAATATTACCAAAAACACGGTATTATTCATGAGGTTACTGCTCCCTATACACCACAGTCTAATGAGGTAGCTGAACGAAAGAACAGAACCCTAATGAACATGGTAAACTGTATGTTACTCAGTTTAGGAGCATCTAAAAATCTCTCGGGTGAAGCTCTTCTCTCTGCTTGTTTTATTCTCAATAGGATTCCCCAGAAAAATTCTGATACAACTCCTTATGAATATTGGAAGTGGAGATCTCCTAATCTGAACTTCTTCCGAGTTTGGGGTTGCTTGGCTAAGGTAGTTATTCCCGAACCTAAGAAGAGAAAAATTAGTTCCAAAACTGTTGATGCTGCTTTCATTGGATATGCATTAGATAGCAATGTTAATAGATTTCTAGTTATTAATTCTAAAATCAGTGATATATCCAACAACACTATCATTGAAGCTAGAGATGCGGTCTTTTTTGAAAATATCCTTCCTTTCAAATCTAAAATCTCATAAAATCCTAGTTCATCTATTCCTTCTGATTTACCATCATCCAACTCTTCTCAGTCTTTTGATATTGAACCTCGAAAAAGCAAAAAAGATAGAATTCAAAAGGATTTTGGAGAAGACTTCTTTACATTTTTTGTTGAAGGTGATCCAAGCTCATTCCAAGAAGCAATGGATTCACCTGAATCTCCTTTCTGGAAAGAAGCCATTGATAATGAGATTAAATCTATCATGGAAAACTATACTTGGATACTCACCGACTTACCTCTAGGTTGTAAACCTATTGGTTGTAAGTGGATATTCAAGAAGAAACTTAGAGCTGATGGTTCCATAGATAAATTTAAAGCTAGATTAGTAGCTAAAGGCTATACTTAACAAAAGGGCATTGATTATTTTGATACCTATTCTCCTATAGCCCGAACCTCAACTATCCGAGTATTATTAACATTTGTTGCTATCCATAAGCTGATCATACATCAGATGGATGTCAAGACTGCTTTCCTGAATGGTGATTTAGATAAAGAGATCTATATGCACCAACCTGAAGGCTTCATTGCTAAGGGTCAGGAAAACAAAGTCTGCAAACTTGTTAAATCTCTGTATGGTCTTAAACAAGCTCTTAAATATTGGCACCAGAAATTTGACAGAGTTATTGCTCACCATGGTCTCACAGTGAATGAACACGACAAATGTGTTTATTCAAAAGTGATAAACAATGACTATGTCATCCTCTGTCTCTATGTTGATGATATTCTTATCTTTGGAACAACTCTTGAACTAATTTTAAAAGTCAAGAATTATCTTTCCAAGAACTTTGACATAAAAGACTTATGTCTTGTTGATATGATACTTGGAATGTAAATCTCTAGAGATACCAGAGGAATATCTTTGAGTCTTTCTCACAGTATTGAGAAAATGCTGATCAAATTCAACTATTATAACTCTAAACCTATTTCCACATCCTATGATTCTTCTATATCCTTGAAGAAAAATAAAGGTGAACCTGTATCCCAACTGAAATATTCTCAGATGATTGGATCTCTTCTATACATATCAAACTGAACCAGACCCGATTTAGCTTATGTTGTAGGGAGACTGAGTCGGTATACCAATAACCCTAGCCTAGATCATTGGTCTGCCCTAGAGAGAGTATTCAAATACTTAAAAGGGACAGTTGACTATTGCTTGACTTACACTGGATACATTGATGCTATTGAAGGGTATAGTGATGCCAATTGGGTCACAGATTCCAACAGTGTAAAGTCAACATTTGGGTATGTATTTCTTTTTGGTGGTGCTGCTGTATCCTGGAAATCATGTAAGTAAACAGTAATTGCCAGGAGCATCATGGAATCTGAGCTGATTGCTCTTAATACAACTTGCACAGAAGCAAAATGGTTAAAAGATCTACTTTCTGAACTTCCTTTGGTTCCTAAACCCTTTCCTCTAATTTCCATTCATTCTGATTCTAGATCTACTATAGAGCTTCTAAAGCAAGTGCATGTAAATAAAAAACTCAACGGACATATTCAAATAAGATATAAGTCTGTACAATGTCTGATAGGTAAAGTTGTGATCTTGGACTCTATAAAGTTTGAGAAAAATCTTGCTGACCCTTTGACCAATGGATTATCCAGGAGTGTGGTTCTGGATTCATCGAGGGAGATAGGGTTAAACCCATAAGAGAGGTCACTGACAGTGGTAATCCAACCCTTATTTGGAGACTTAGTCCTAACGTTAGTTCAATGCGGTAAAAACAAACTGGACTAGTGACACTCATATGGAGCATCGATCTAGATATATTCATATATCACTATGTAGCTTGTGCTATTACCTCTTCTCTATGATGATGATGCTCTTATGATATAGCTGGCTAGGCTGAGTTTACTCTTAATAAGTCCAACGTGTGTATTATGGGGGGTATTAAATAAACAGCTGTAGTACCTTTTGAGGATTTATCTACATGAGAGGAACCGTGATGACCGCGGTTGGGGGGGCTGGGCTAACCCTAGAAACTCTCATAAGTCGGTTTGTTGTGAGCATGACCTTTAACGCTCAACCCGCTTTGCTCAATAGATGAAGACGTATTGTGTGTGTGTTTTGTCAATACCTTATTCAAGGGGCCTAATTCAAGACCTAGTTCATTATGTCCCTTAGGTGGCGATAAACTCACTAAGGAAAGGTTCAAAGCCGGAAGCTACCTCTCCCGAATTCACGATACGAAAGGTTGCCCAACCTATATCTTTTATGATTTACTGATTTACTTATTGTTTTGTTTTAGTCAATATTGCCTTTTGGGGGGACTGTTAGACTTTTGGTTCATGAAAAGGCAATTTTGCCTTTGTGAATAGTCCCACATTGGAAAATGAGAAGAAGTTCAAGAAGTTTATAATGGTTCACATCTCAATGGGCTTTGAGTTAGTGTTTTGAGCCTAGTATTGTTTGGGCTGTTGCTCCACACACGCGCGCGCGCGCACGCCACGTCTCGCCTCGCCACGCCACGCCACGATGCGCGCGCTATGCCACGCCGCACTCGCACGAGTTTTTTGCCTCTCAAGTTTTATTTTTTGCACGTTTTACACAAGCTTATAACGATCACGGGACTTATGGAAACGTAAAACGAACGCGGGATATATGTGTAACGTGTGCGGACTATCAACATCGGTTATCAGTTTGAGAGGCTATATAAAGAGCTAAAGCTCATTCGGAGAAGACACAGAGACAAGAAGAATCCTCTAATCCTCTCTCATCCTCTAAAAATTTCTCCGATATTATAATTGTTATATTTTCGGGCAACCTTCTTCATCTGAGTAGAAGCTCTGCTACTCGCGCCCGAGTACAGAGGCCGGCCGTTTTCGGGGGTTTTTCCCGCTAGGGGGAGAGGATCGACTGTGTCAGGACGAAAGACGGGTCCTCTATCTTCTAGGGCAGTGAATCACGACTGCACTCGTTCAGACCTAGTGTTCTAACTCTTTTATTTTCAGTTTTATAATAATTGTTTTATTTTTAACAGTAGTTATTGTTATCCACTTACATTAAATTATTTGACGTAACCTAGTATTAACCCAATCATAAAGTGGCCTAACCTAACCATTCTGAGCTTGGGTTATGTTGAGATTTGTATTCTCTAATTTGAGACAATAGTGTGCATCCCGTGCAAAGCACGGTCCCCTGTTTTCTTTAAGCACTGCATTTTAAACTTGTCTCTCTCTAAGTTTTAATATATTTAATTTGATTATTGTATGCTTAAAATTAGAAATCATATCTACTCATCTATACTTAAAGAAGGATTCAAGTTTTGATATATTTGATTTAGAGATCATATCTACATCTCTATACTTAAAGGAGGATTTAAGTTTTAATACATTTGATTTGCTTTATTCTTCTTTATAATATAGTAACTGTAGCATGAATAGAAAGTTCAAGTATGAAGGAGCAGATTTGGTTAACTGTTTATGAAACAGCAAACACTGTAGCATAAACAATAGTTCGAACGTAGAGAAAGAGATTTGATTCATTGTTTATGCTACTATAATTTACTGTAATATTTAGTGTAACATGAACAATAATTATTTGGATCCTCCTTTAATTGTTGAGGAGGAGATGAATTGGATTGGGCTGGAGTTCTGACTTTTCGAGTATGGATTTGATTAGGGTAGGGCCTTAAACCAGCCCAATCCCTACATTTGCATTCTTATGCATTAGCAAGAGCTTAGCGGTATAGATTGGCTTCTTCTGTCAAACTTCTAAGTTTCTTATGTAAAGCCCAAAGTTTTGGATTTTTGATAACTTTCCTGATGGCGTTAGCCCCATCTTTGACTAGACGAAATCACCCCCGGCAAAAGATAGGCCCCCGAATAAAAAAATAAAACACTTAAGGGGGGGCTTTAGAACTAGGATAATTTATGGGATAATATTTTATAGTGTTAGTCCATTAGAAGTAGTACTAGGATAAAATTACAAAAACGGGATAAAAAGTAGAACTGAGATAATTGTAAAAATTTATCCCACTTTTATCAAATTTATATAGAAAATAGAGAGTTCTAGTCTCTCAAATTGTTCTAAGTTTTTAAGCTAGAATTACATGGTAAAAAACTAGAACTTTATTATTTACGTTTTTATTTTTCATATTTCATTTCTCTGTCATCTTCAAACCACACTATAAAATTAGATCACATCTCTTCTTATCATTCCCTTCTATTTAATGTTATTTTTAATTTTTATTAAATATTTAAATTGTATACTTAATTTAAATTTAAAAATTACAAAATTTGTGTTTTATTAAAAACTAATTAAAATTGAGAGATAATGGAATGATGTCTAGTAGATCAAAAAGAAAGAGAAAAAAGGGGGAAATGTTTTCTAAATTTATATTACAATAATAACTCTAAAAAATCAAAAAGTTAATCTTAAAGTCTATCTAATAGTTCTTCAAGATTAATTAACACTAAAATAATAATAATAATAATAAATTTTAAAATGTATAAATAGTAGTATGATCATCAAAATAAATGACTTATATGCTTATTGATTTCTAAAAATTATCCTTAATTATACTAACAATTGTCCCACTAAAATATCATGTTTTAAAATACCACTCTCAATTATCATATTAAAATATCCCACATTAAAAAATTATCCCATAATAAAATTTGTTCAACTTCTATCAAAAATATTCTAGATGACTAACACCCTCTTAAAATACCCCGCAAAATTACCCTAGTCACAACCGGTAGAAAAATCCAACAAACCATGCTTTATATATGAAGAGATTCTTTCACATACAATGAGCAGAAGTTTAGCCCATGCCAAGCATAGATTAGCATTAAGTGTTGGACCCTAGAGGGGGGGTGATTAGGGTCAAAAGGCTCTAATATGCAATTTAAAACATACAACAAGCAATCCACAGTAAATAGATGCAAACAAAGTAAATAAGAGAGGGTTAGGAATCGTTATCCTTGACGCGCGATGTGTTAACGAGGTTCGGCCCTCTGACCTACGTCCCCGCTCCCCACTCTCGAGGAGAAATCCACTACACACCCGGTTTGGAAGCCGGAACTTCGTCTACACAACGATCCCACACGATCTCTCTCACTACACAGTTTGATCTCAACAGATCACTCCCTCACAGTAGATCTCACACAAGATCTCAACCTCACAGCAAAAGAAAGTATGCAAGAACCTCTCTTTACAAAGCCCCTATGGCAAAGAGAAGAAGTTACTGAAGCTGGGAAGTGAACTCACACAAAACCACAGAGAAGAAAACAGAGAACAGAGTTGAAAATTTTTCTCAGGAAAACAGAAAACAGCTCTCTGGTTTTTCAAACGTTAGGGCTTAAGGAAGAAGAAGCAGTCTGAGAGTTTTTATAGAAGATATTAAAACATTTAAAAACAAAACCCAATCTTCCTGTTTAGGAAGATAATCTCCTTTTCAGGTGGTTAGCACAGACTGAGCCAAGCACAAATGAGTGAAAGCACAACAAACGAGGCAAAACGACCGTTTTAAAAAAAATCGCGCTTAACTGAAGAAAAGAGCGGTCATCCGAAATAACCTTCGGTCGACCGAAAAATCATGTCGGTCGACCGCGAGTTGCTTCAAAAACTTAGAAAACAAACAGAGCCATCTTCGGTCGACCGGCGCGGTCGACCGATATAGAAATCGAAATTTCGGTAGACCGCACCGGTCGACCGACGACCTTTCTGAAAAATACTGACGAATGGCTATAGGAGCGGTCGACCGGACCGGTCGACCGCTTTCTGATATATGACATAAAACAGTTTTTGACCAACTTAAAATATTTGCAAAATATTTATTTGACCTCTAAAAAATCTGAAACTTTGTAAAATGTTTTTAATACTAAAAACAAACTGTTTGAAAAAGAAATTTTACAGATAGATCCTCATACTTGTGAAAAATAAGGTTTTGTGAAAACCGCTTAAAAGCTTAAATATGAAAACGTGTGTGTGAGTCCCAATAGCTTCAAGTAAACACAGTAACTCTTTGCCTACATTCTAGCACTAGAGAGAAACATAAAA
>BQKN01000256.1:564752-574830 GCA_022839385.1 Asparagus kiusianus
GGCGTACATCAATATGCTTGGTTCTAGAATGCAAAACCGAATTTTTTGAAATATTTATGGCACTTGTGTTATCACAAAAGATTTTAATATTTTGGAAATTCAAATCATAGTCAACTAGACTTTGTTTCATCCATAAAACTTGAGCACAACATAAGCCGGCGGCAATGTATTCCGCTTCCGTAGTGGACAATGCAACACAATTTTGTTTTTTGGAAGCCCAAGAAACAAGTGAATTTCCTAAGGATTGCTAAATTTTAAATTAATAAGGGACCGCCGAAAATTTTTAGATTTCATGTGTTATTTGCAAGTTTAGAAAATTCTTAGATTGTTTTATAATTTTGAACTCTCAAGTGTGTTTTTTATAAAAATTTTAAACTTTTAAGGGTGTTTTTTTGTAAATTATAAATTTTCAAGAGGCTACTAGTAATTTTTAAATTTCATGTGTCATTTGGAGGTTTCAAAATTTCAGGATGGTTTTTATAATTTTAAACCATTGATGGTGTTTTTTATAAATTTTAAAATTTTAAGAGTATTGCTTGCAAATTTTAAAGTTATAGGGAATTGCTAAAAAAATTCAGATTTCATGTCATTTGCAGCTTTAAAAAATAGATCCCTAAAATTTTTTATACATAAAAGTCAATAGCTAAATAGATTATTAGGTCACGATAAAACCACCCATTTAATAAATGGATGGGTGAAAAGTAATCCATTTAGCAAATGTTAAATGGGTCATAAATTGACAATTAGACACAAATGTGCCCACCCATTTATGACCCAACCAAAACCACCCATTTGACAACCTTACACTCGAGACATAAAGCAGCACGCTAGACATACTTAGAAGATGAAAAATACCACAGTTGTTAGCAAACAAAACTTTTTCTGAACTAACAGCACCACATAATCAAAATATATAATTTTGCCTTGCAAACAGGTAAGAGCTAACACCGTCAAGCTCCATATCAGCCACGGACATCAAACATTCCCTTAAATCAAGAACACATACTTTGGCTTGCTAGCTAACAATGCAACTTAGTTATACCTGCTAACTGTTTTGATGGGCAAGTGGCAACCTTAAGCAAGGCGTCCTAAGAGCGACTTGCCTCGTAGGCCTCCCATCCCTGGACTCTATAATCTTTGGCAGCATCAGCAGGATTGGCTGCTTTTATAATTCCGCGGCCTACTATGATGATATCGCTGCCTCTGTCATGAATAACCTGCAAAAGAGCAGAATGTGTCACTAAAAGATAAAAGCCACAAATAAGTGGGTACTTGATCATCTTAACTTGGCATATCAAGACATCTTGAGATGTATGAAGCAACTGAACATTTTTGAGGTTAGATTCGGATCTCCAATTAGGTGGCAATTGAAGAGGGCTCCATTACCGCAATCCTTATGGCCTTCCAATTTTAAATCCTCTCCATGTAGAATTTCCGTTATCACAATAGTAGTTTTCAAGACATTGGTGGTTTTCAAGATAATAATGGAGATCCAACGTGGCCTCATCTGATCCCTTGAAATTGGAATAGACGGTGAAGATTGAGATAATTGGCTTTCTCCAATTATATCTAAAAGGTACCCAATAGCTTTAGTTTAAGCGCCATAATGTCAATGATTGGAGAATGCTAAAAGCTAGAGACAATAGCCTGTTGAATTTTATTTGATTTCCAGTTGTTAACCTGACTGAACAATATTACAAGTACAACAAAATTGACAGTGGTCCATGGAAAGCAAATCTTGATCTTGCATATGCTTGTGTTTTAAGGAATTCCACGTTCCAAGTCACAGGAAGTACAGACATTTGCTAATTGCGTGTGCACTAAGAAATTTATTCCGAATTGAAAAGAAAACATAAATAGAATACACCAATAAGTTCCAATCCTATTTGCAGGGTCAACATCTAAATGTTTATTGTTGACTTGGAAACAAAAATTGAACATGCAAGACTATTTATCGAATCAACATTTCAGATCTTCCACACAAAAAGTAGAAAGGGCCCTTCTACATTGCTAACTTATCAGCAACCTAAAACAACCATATACTTTTATTTGAAATCATCACGTATGTGACCCTTACAGACAACATAAGCCAGTTGAAAAAATGCATCACAACGAAGTGATAAATATGATATTTCGCCTAAAAAGTGGTATATTATATATTGACATATTGTCAGCAGGGTAGAAAAGAAACAAAGAGACAAAAGATAATAACATACTAGAGGACCATTCATTTTTTAGACCCAACATGGCCACCAAACACAAGCACTCTTAAACTAGTGTTTGCATTATAATAATACAATCCATGTCAAAAGAAACTGAATCAGCTTCAAGATCAAAGACATATTACGTGAGATCTCTTTAATTGGAGGATGATATCGTCCTCCCATTCCTCTTAATGCTCACAACAACATTTCAACAGATTACGTGAAATCTCTTTAATTGGAGGAATAAAGGTTCGCTTTCTACTGGACTAAGTGTATGCTGCGCTGTCCGGGTAGGAAGTAGCATTAAACCAACATTGAAATTTCTCCCTGCTATGTCAAACCCCCCATCCAACCCTAACCCACCCCCAAAAAATGTCACGACAAGAAATTGCAAATTTGACCTTTAATGAACCGTCATTATGCTGGCTGTAAAAAACCAGTGGCTTCAATTTACCTAATTATGAAATATATAAGCACTAGAATTTTTAGCATTCTCAATTCTTGAAGTTCATTTCTATAGCCTCATGGTAGTGTTTAACGATTTCAAATATAAAACACTCTGAAAGAACATGTTCAGAGAGAATTGCTTTGCATTTGTTGTGTCTGAGAATATTTTTTACAATGCAAATACAAAAATTAAAAATTTAGAAAGAAAAAAGGTGCAACTAAATCAAACTTACAGAATAAGGAGTGTTGTATTGCTGGCCTAAGGAGTCCCCTCCTTTAACCATTTGAACACCTGGTGTTGCATGAATAAATCCTGTGTTCCCAGATCCACCTTGCCATGATGCAGGGTTAACTGATATAAACCCAATGACAAAATCTGAATGCTGTTCAGCAATTTTTACTGCACTTGATGTATAATCTCCAGTGGCGAGATTACCAGCAGAGCTCATTTCTGCAAGTAGTAAGAGTCCCCTCCCTCTAGGCAAGCCCTAAAAATATTTAAGTTAAAGAAATAAATACTAGAACAAGTTGTTTTAAGGAATCAATTACAGATCAGTCAAGAGGTTTTAGAAACCTTCAACTTGAGGCCATCCACAATGCCGGGTCCAGAGATAATGTGTGCATTAACAATATCCGCCCATTCCAAAATGCGGAAGATGCCTCTGAGACAATACAACGTGACATCATTAATGTATAAAAAGACTTGTTGTGATTAAACATAAACAAGAAAGGACAGAAGCTACAGAATATGAAGGCAGCAAATTCTCACCCTTCATACTGCATAGTCACCGTATTTCCAATGTCCGCAAACTTACGATCTTCAAAGATTAAAAAGTTGTGCTTATCTGCAATCTTCAATACAAATACATTCAATGACTAACCATACTTCATATGTCTCATGCATAAATAGGATATAGTCGGAGAAGATCAACGTGATTAGATATCATTAGAATGCTATTAGAAGATGAAATTTGCATGCCAGAAATTTCATATGCTTCAAGCTTCACTTCTGACGATTTTAGAAATATTTATTCATATCTGATACATATTTAATTTAAAGATTGCGTATAAGCAGTAGTGAAATACAAAGATCAAAATGCAATCGCAAAATAAACAACCATACAGGTACTATGCAACCTTAACATATTGAGCAACAATTTGGCCTAAACGAACCAAGTCTACATTAATGCAAATTAACTAACCTATGATGCAACTTAGGATGATCAAGGAATCCTGTGCCCTCAATAACTGAAGAATTCAACTCAAATGAGAATGACAGGCAGGATTAAACAAGTTTTTAAGCAAATCATCAGAAACTAATATTTTTAAGCAAATCATCAGAAACTAATATCCACCAAATCGTGGCTTCACACACCATCTTATCACCATGATCAAGGTTTTAAATATCGGATATCGGGGAAATATCGGATGGCCAAAATTCATATCGGATTGCGGATATCGGGGAAATATCGGGGATATGTAGTAAATATTGGAATGCCATAATGAATGTTTGCATACATAGTATAATGCATTAAAATGTAATCTCAACATATGTAATGAAATTTAAGCATACAAAATATGAATAATATATGTTTAGGATCACTAATCAACCTTCTAAAACAAACAAAAGTGCAAAGCAACGTTGCAACATTCGATCTGCTTTTTTTAGAGCAAAATGTCATTTGATATAATGGGGAAATCTTGATATCTCGCTCAAAATTCCAAACACGGTATATTATTTTGCAACAAGCTATATAAAAAGATATATTGGTCCACATATCGGCTAATATATCGGCCATATCGGGGATTTATCACTCAAAATAGCCAAAAAGCGGTAAAGGATATTTAAAGACCATATCGGTTGCGGTAAGCCCTGTAAAAGGATATATCGGGGGATATATCGGGCCATGTCGGGGATATTTAAAACAATGACCATGATAGCAACCAAACTAACACAGGGAAAATCAATTTTATCAGAAAAGCTTCTGTTCTTTCATTTGATGGTGTTACACATAAAATTAAGAAGCAATTCTGGACCAACTGTCTCGCGCCATGTGCTATGAATCCAAGCCAACATGGAGAACAGATGGCCTATGTCCAACTCAAAAAATGAGACACTCATCTTAGGATTAAGGGCCCAGAAGGAGGATTGTCAGAACTCCCTCTGGGTTCGTCTTCGGCAAACACTGAACCACGTGCCCAGCTGTCCCCTAGGGCTGCTAGGCTACAGATAGGGCACTGACCCTTGTGTCTCATAAGTCAGCCACTTGAGTGCCTTAATTTTATTAAATGTGCCTCACTTTTATTAAGGTAAAAAGAAGCTTCCTCAACCTATGAGGGCCTTACATGTATCCATCTCAATCGGCTGAGATGATGACACCCCCTCCTCCTCATCCATCCTCACAGTTATCTATATAAAGGAAGTTCCAATGAAAATTACCTCTCTAAACTAATTTATTCCACTTCCACATTTACTCTTCCTCTCCTGTATTCAATACACTTTAAGGAAGATCCTAACTTGAACCTCACAGGGCCCACCGGAACTTGTTTTCTGCCGCCTTCTAGCTGTTGTAGCTTTGTCCAGCTAGGCTACTAAGAATATCGCACTTCCACGTCAATGATTCGCTTGGGGGCCCCTTCCCAGATAACCCTCCACATAAAGCAAGGTGACTTTCACTTTTTACCGTGCTTAAACAGATGGCAATCTTCATTAACATATATCGTCAGAATTCTAAAATCAGAGAAGTGCCCAACTGCAAAAAGGGGAAAAACACTATGCAACTCATAAACACAGAAAAACCCTTTAAGCTCTGTTTGGCAACCCAACAATATACAACCAGGCCAGCCTGGCTTTCTCTTTAACCAGATCAGGGCTGGTCCAGGGTGAGAGGTGGACCAGTTGTGGCCTGTTTTCAGAGCCAAAAATTAGCTAGGAAAAACTGAGCCAGACTTGGCTATGTTTTTTCCAGACACAAAATATTCTACAATTGGGCCAGGTTTGAACCTGGCCCAGTTTTATTGGGTAGACAAACTGGTCCTTAAATTCAACTAGAAGTAGTTAGAGACATGATGTTACAAATGATCAAACTTTAGCTACAACATGACTCAAACATAAGATGGGTTCTTTTTTCCTCATGTACCTCTAGAATAAACATGAACCCTATTGGTTAAATTTCAGAAACGCTTATGATCTTAAAGTACCATAAAGATGAAAACAGTTAATAGTAGAGGAATTGATCAGACATAAGCTCCATTTCTGAAACAAATTTAACTTAACAACACCCAGTTTTCAGATAACATTACAACTTGAATTCATGTATAGTATAAGATCCATTCACCAATGAATTCATGCGACACTAGATCTATGTCAACTTTTTGGATTTGGTTTATAAAAGATCTGGACAGTTTATAGTTACTATAGTTCTTCTTTTAGCATGGTTTGCAACATTAATTAGTGAATGAGAGATAGAATATGGATACAATCATCATTATTTGCAATATTTCCTTTTTCACAGTAGGAATGTAATTCCTTTAGGAAGCATTAACCCATTCCCCTTTTTCTGACAATTGTCTTTTTTTTGTTTTCGTGGTGGAGTTTGGGTGGTGGGTTGGGGATGTTGCTTGGGCCTATTGATTGGCTCCTATGCTGCAGAAGCTGAATCTACACAATGATAAGGTAGGTTTCCTACCTTATGTGGAGCTGACCCTAGTGAGTCTCCCTCTCATCCATGGTTTCTTAACGAACATATGTCAAGCTTTGACAAATCTTTCGTGGACCTTGTGCTCCATTCACAAACCTTGTTATAATGGGAAAAGTCTTTGCCAGGCCTTTTTTTGAGATGATGATGTTCTAGATGATAATGGACAAATAAATAAATGTTGGGGAGCAATTTCCAAGGTGTGATCAACTGCCATGAAGCCAACCCCAGATTTTGCATGAACGCTTTGTTTACGATGATGATGATGGTTGACACCATGTACATAGATACTAAAAATAGTGGATTACATAACTTTTGAGTTGAGTTTTGACAATATAAAAACAGAGATTTTAAATCTTTGATAAACAACAGAGCTTAGTAATAGTCCATCCTGTGCATTGTATTCATGCTATTATGTCATTTATCATCTTTTTACACCATAAGGTAACCACATAGATGCTCCTGGTCCTGTATGATTTTTTGTTATGTAAAACAAGTGCAGGAAAAAGTAAAAGTTAAAAAATTAATTCCAAACAATAATACTAAAGCGATGTCTTGAAAAATAAGGTAATTATAGACATGAGCATGAGAGACTACCGAGCGAAGCCGAGAGCCAAAATCAGGTGTAAAATCAGGCAGTATATCCACATGTGTTTTCAATAAGCAGATCTCAGGTCCAACCTGCACAAAACATAACAAAGATTTATTAATATAATGATTATGAATACTGAACTCTAGGAAGTATTAGTAAACTTATTTATCAACCAGAACATACATCATTAAAAATTCCTTCACAAAATGATCTGCAAGATAAGTGAAAAGTGAAAACTTAAGAAACACTTCTCATGCAAGTGGACAAGAAATAATCACTGATCCAAATTCCTGCACATGCATCTATTATACTGTTGGAAACACTTGTCCCGAATTATCTAAGAATGCCTGATATACCTTTTGCACTTTCCCCAATGTTGAACCCATACATAAATTTTCAAAAACTTGAACTTTCTTCATTTGAATGGCAACTTGTTCCCTAATGTGGTATAAACTCCCAAACCATCAACTGACATCAAGAAATAAGGTAAAGATCATCCTGTCTGCGGCAGATGCAACAAAGGCAAACAACACACCATCCCGCTGTGGAATTATCAGAAGTAAAAGCATATGATATTGTATCTTTTTCTATGCAAGTACAAGCATAAACAATGATCAGAGTAAAAGCATATCCTGAATTGTCTGTCACCGTAAATTTATCATTCATGTAACCCAAAACCAATAAACATTTACTTAATATAATGTGTTATTACGAAGAAATAATTAGCATTGTGTATAGTTAAAATATAAACCTTATCAGCAATCTCAAGCAACTCTTTGGCAGTCCCCACATCCGCCGCCAAGCACAGATTACTCTGCTTCGCCTCCATCACCTCCAACAACCTCCTCCCTGTCGGATTCTTCAGCATCCCAACCCTCTCTCTATACGAAACCCTAACCCTAGGCACAACCGCCTCCGGCTTCACAGCCGGAACCCCAACGCTCCGATTCGCCTCCAAGAACTCCCTAACCTCCCTCGCCTTCTCCTCCGTAACCCTCCCATTCCTCACCAAAACCTCCACCATCTCCGTCAACCTCACCAAAGAATGCAACTTTATCCCCTTCCCCGCCAAATTCTCCCTCCCTCCCTGCTCCCGATCAATCACCACAACCGCATCCCTAACCTCCAACCCCGCCTCCCTCAGCGGCGCCGCCGTCTCGAGCACCGACGCCCCGCTCGTCACCAGATCCTCCACAATCAAACAAACCTGTCCTTTAGAGAACGATCCTTCGATCGATTTCCCAGTTCCGTACGATTTGATCTCCTTTCGGCGCATGAGCATGGGGATCGAGTGGGAGATCGAGAGGACGGTGGCGATGGGGAGAGCGGTGTAGGGAACTCCGCAGACGAGATCGAAGGAGGAGGAGGAGGAGGAGATTGAGGAGAAGAGGAGGGAGGAGATTTGAGAGAGGAGATTGGGGTAGGAGACGATGAGGCGGAGGTCGATGTAGATTGGGGAAGAGATGCCGGATTTGAGGGTGAAGGTGCCGAACTTGACGGCTTCTATTGAGTGGAGAGCAAGGATTAGGGCTTCCATTTTAGGGTTAGGGCTTTGAGCTCGAAGGTTTTGGTAATGGCGGCTGAGAGAGAGAGAGAGAGAGAGAGAATGAAGGTGGCGTTTTTGAAAGTGAACAAAGTTGAAGACAGAGAGTGGGGGAATATTTTGGGGGGAGGAGATCGAGCGGGTAACTGATGTGGGCCCATAATGGACCGGCCCACTTGGACTAGATACCTATTTTGGAGAATTTTTCTTATTTAGTCCCCAACATTTAATTGACTTCTAAATAACCCCCAAGTGTCATATAGTTGAAATAAGTTCTGCAACTGTAGCTTTCTCAATGATAATTTTTTCACAAAATCCCTTAGATTTCGAGCTTTCCCATGGAATGCAGGTTTTACTTTCCCACTAAATCACTTGAGCTTCGGAGTATCTCGTAAAACCCAAAAGCTGACAAATTTTTTTTAACGAGCCTCCTACCCGCAAATGACAAATAACTAATAAACGTCATTGAGATTAGGGGTGAAGAAATGGCGAGAGAGTGCAGGAAAACAGCTGAAGAAACAGTCAGGCAGACTGGCGGTCGACCGCCGCGGTCGACCGTGAACGTGCACGAAGGCTAGTAGGATTCGGAGCTGAAGGCGGTCAACCGCGGCGGTCGACCGCAAGGGCCCTGTAGCGATTTTACTCTCGGGAAATCAGTACGGTCGACCGTCGCGGTCGACTGCGCCATGACTGTAATCATTTTCACTCTCGGGTTTGTGGTTCGGTCGACCGCCGCGGTCGACCGCGAAACCTACACGGTCGACCGCCGCGGTCGACCGCAGATGCAGTTTGGGCTGGGCTTTGGTTTTGACCCGGTTGGTTTCTGAGTTGATATATAACCCTAAACCTGATTAATTAGGGTTAAGCAAGAACGATTTTGAGCAGTCTTTTGGAGAGAATTGCTGCATCCAATTGTGGGAGATTTGTGAGAGATCTAGAGCTTTGTTTTAGGGTTTGATCGGTGAGATTTGTAACTCTATTTGTATTCTCTTGAATTCTAATAGTAAGAACTCCCCCCTCCTTGCCCCGTGGACGTAGGCAATTTGCCGAACTACGTAAATCGTTTGTTCTTGCTGTGGTTATGATTTGCTTATTGGTTGTGGTTTATCTCTTGGATTGTTCGTGTCGCTCCTCGAAGCTTCTGTCGCGCACAACAATTGGTATCAGAGCTTTAGGCTTTGTTCAAAGGATTATGTGAAGATTCCTATCTGAAGAGTTAGATCGACAACATGGGAGAAGCAAGCACATCAGGTTCGTCTCTTATGAAGATGATACATAGTTTGAGCATCAATAACATGAAGATTGATGTTCTAAAGTTCGACGGCAAGATCAATTTCGAATTGTGGAGGTGTCAAGTGATGGACGCCTTGGATGCACTGAATTTGGAGGAGACTCTTGAGTTGCAAGAGAAACCTACTGATATGGAAAAAAAAAGTTTGGAAGAAGATGAATAGTAGGGCGTGTGGAGTTATTCGGCCATACTTAACGTCGGATCTTATTTATGATATGATGAACGAGACGTCGGCAAAAAAGATGTAGGAAACACTTGTCACGCCCCGCTTCCCAAAATACAGGGGAATCGGAACGTGAACAA
>BQKN01000259.1:0-30714 GCA_022839385.1 Asparagus kiusianus
CTCTTCCGAAATAAAAAAATTTACTATTCCGGGCCAGGCATCGACGATCGAATCCGGACCCGAGTCTTGCCTGGGTTTCCGAGCCAAGCCCGGGCCGGGCTGGGATCCGGCCCAAGCCGACAAGCTTTTTGAACAGCCCTACAAATAAACAAAGTTTTACTGCCATTTACCAAAAAACCTACCCAGTTCTATATGTACCTATAAATCCAAAATAAGAAGTTTTACTTAGCTCTAACAGAAGATCTAGAATACAAGAAATTTTATTCTGTATTAATGCAAGAAATCAAAAGTACCCAAAACTCCTCCTCTCTTCTCCTTAAAATGGCCCATTTTAAAAAAGAACAGAAAAAGAGAGGTAGACATTTTGGGAAATTTTATTTTTTTTTTTAAAAGAAAATATAAAATTCTTGCATTCTATGATTTAGGTTTAAGGATAAGCAAACTTTATATTTTGGATTTAAGGAGCACATAAAATTAGGTGTTTTTTTTGATAAATTGGAGTAAAGTTTTGGGTTTTTAAATAGAAACCCCTAAACTGAGCACGCTAGCTGTATGCCCAAGCTGATCCAATGTCAGCTGGTAAAAATTTAACACTTACAGATAAGGAGGCGTTACAAGTACATCCTCAGACACATCACCAACCACACCCCCTCTCTATTTACAGTGCAAAAGCATCCCATCATATTTTTAAAAAAAATATGATATAGAGCCTCTGCACGGTAGATAGAGAGAGCGTGGGGTGGGTGGTGTGCGTGTGTCTGTATCATTTTTCCAACTTAGCCCCACTCATCCGTTGGGGGAAGGATAGCAGACTGAATCAATGGCTACGATGATGCTTACCTCAACTCCACAGCGAGAGAGAAAGCAAAAAATTCATTAAAAATCTCAGAGAAGAGAAAAGCCCCTCACCTCCTCTCATCTCTCAATCAACAAGGTAAGTAGACCAAACCAAGCTTCTAGCTTTCTTCTCCTCCATAGATTTTGTATGGGCTTCGTCTCTCTGGAATTTCACTTTTTCACATAAACCCATCTCCAAGATGCAAGCTTTAAGCTTCTTCGATTCAAAAGGGGCCTCTTTGGTTACCAGTTGTTTTGATTCTGGCATAAACCCTTCTTTTATTTCGAGGAGAAGGAAAAAGGGTCCGTTTGTTAATAGTAGCAGTTTTCAGAAATCCTATGTTTCAACCAGCAATTTCGATTTGAGGAGTCAAAATCAAATTCTAAGACATGGGTTTATTTCAGTTGGTGTTAAATCTCACGTTTATGGACCAAAGAAGGGATCTTTGGGTAGGTCGCTTGCACTGCCTTTGGCATTAGAGCAAGAGGTTGTCGGGTGTCAAAATGTTGAAGAAGTTTCAGACTTAGATGTGGCTGAAAGTGATGCGATAGTCAATGGAAAAGAGGGCGAACGTGACAATGTTACACAACTGGAAGAGGTGAACGAGAGGAATGAGAGTGAAGTGATTGAGAAAGGGAGGGTCGATGTTCGTGCATTGGCTAAGAGCTTGTATGATGTGAAAACTGCAGATGATGTCGAAGAGTTGCTCAAGAATTCGGAAGATTTGCCTCTTCCTGTTTATTCATCCATAATCAGAGGATTTGGATTCGAGAAGAGAGTAGAGCCTGCATTTGCTCTTGTTGAATGGCTGAAGAGAAAGGAGGAGGATACCGATGGTGCCATTGGGCCGAATCTTTTCATCTATAACAGCCTCTTAGGTGCAGTAAAACAAGCTGAGCAATTCGAAAAGATCGATGGGATAATCCAAGAAATGAAATCACGAGGAATTCTTCCAAATATCGTGACCTACAATACTTTAATGTCAGCTCATTTAGAAAAGGGACATCCTAATGAGGCACTTTCTGTACTAAATGACATCCAGAAGATTGGCCTCTTGCCATCTCCCGTTACCTACTCGACTATTTTACTAGCTTATAGGGAGTTGGAAAATGCAAGTGGTGCTATTGAGTTCTTCGTCAAGTTGAGAGAGGAATACGAGGAGGGAATTTTAGGTGAAGATAAGGATTATGATTGGGATGCTGAGTTTTCTAAGCTTGAAAAATTCACAATTCGAATTTGCTATTTAGTAATGCGCCAATTTCTTGTCAAAGAAGACAATCAACCAACCAATGTCTTTAAGGTTCTTAGCGATATGGACAAGGCTAGGATTAAACCAGGGAGAGAGGAATGCGAGCGAGTAATTTGGGCATGTACTCGTGCAGACCATTATACTGTGGCTCGAGAGTTATATCAAAGGATACGAGAAATGGATAGCGAAATTAGCTTATCAGTATGTAATCATGTTATATGGCTAATGGGTAAAGCTAAAAAATGGTGGGCGGCTTTAGAAATCTATGAAGACCTCTTGGATAAAGGGCCTAAGCCAAATAACCTATCTTATGAATTGATCATTTCTCACTTCAATATTCTACTTACTGCTGCAAGAAAAAAGGGAATTTGGAGATGGGGAGTTCGGCTAATCAACAAAATGCTTGAAAAAGGATTAAGACCTGGAGCTAGAGAATGGAATTCTGTTCTTGTTGCTTGCTCTAAAGCATCAGAAACTTCTGCGGCCGTGCAAATATTTAGGAGAATGGTCGAGCAAGGGGAAAAGCCTACTGTTCTCTCGTACGGAGCATTACTTAGTGCTTTAGAGAAAGGAAAGCTATATGACGAAGCATTAAGAGTTTGGGAGCATATGTGCAAAGTTGGTCTCAAGCCAAACTTGCATGCATACACTATTTTGGCATCGGTTTATATTGGAAAAGGAAACCCTGAGATGGTGGATTCTGTTCTCCACGAGATGACTGAAGTCAGAATCCTACCATCTGTAGTAACTTTCAATGCTATAATTACTGGGTGTGCGAAGAATCAAATGAGTGGTGCTGCTTTTGAGTGGTTTCACCGTATGAAGGCTCAAAATATTAAACCAAATGATATTACTTACGAGATGTTGATTGAAGCACTAGCGCGTGATGGGAAGCCAAAACTAGCTTATGAGATGTACTTGAAGGCTCGAAATGATGGTCTACATCTTTCTTCAAGGGCTTATGATGCTGTTATGGAGTCATGTCGGTATTATAATGCAAGCTTAAACATGAATGCTTTAGGACCACGGCCATCAGAGAAGAAGAATGTGATAAAGATTAGGAAGAAATTGACAGACTTTTGTAACCTGGCTGATGTGCCGAGGAGAAGTAAACCCTTTGATGAGACTGAATTATACACTTCACAGATGTAAGAAAGATAGTTGCAAAGTGTGGCTACATTTACAAGGAGTCCATTTTTGATGTTAAATCTGTAAGTTAAAACATGCATCATGATTATCTTCAATTCAAATACATGTATACTGAGAATTGAGAAATGAATTAATTTCTATAAGTTACAATCTTCCAAATTTCCTAATAGCTGTGCTTAAAGGTTAATACGAAAACTATTGCCCTTTTTGTTATTTCTATTATTTGGGTTGGTGGTAAAATGCATTTTACTATATTATTGCTTGCTTGGGGTGATAGAGCTTGTAAACTTGACTTATTTTTGTTGCAATATTCATTTTTTTTTCTCAGGGCTTAAAAAAATCAGACTTGGCATAGTTGGGATCAGGGGAATTTTTGTGGCTTATTTTTAACACATGACCATTTTTATGTTCTTTTTTGATAGTGGCCAATATAGACAGATTAACAATCTCTACTCCACTCCTGCGGTGCTTGAACTAGAAATTCCTATAGCCCAACTTTTTTCTTTTTTGCACTTTCATCTATTATTATTTTTCCATATCTAAAAGAATCTTTGTACATCAAAAAATAGTCCTTCTGTTCAGTTATTCATACCTTCCCAATTCCAAGCTTTGATTTTTGCAAATAAGTATTCCTGGTTGAAATAAAGATTTATGCTGAAACCATTTAGTTTTGAAGCATAATTTGCAAGTTGTGCAGCTTGGTTAATATAATATACTCGGCATGTTCTATAGTGTTAGAAATGCTTCAGGCCTGCCACTTCCAAGGAATTGGAAACATGTTTTCTGATCATTTGATAACTACTTCCTTTATAATCTTTTGTCTACAAATTGTGATAGACTAATGAAATATATTCTGGAGATGACGTTTTATGGTTGAGCATTACCTTCAATTCCATGAAAGGGTAGAATGGAAAAGTTGCAACAATTACATATAAAATCCAAAAATAACTAACTGATGAATTATACAATGCACCCTTACTGGTCCTATGCTATGAACTATCGACGTAATAGCTCATGCTAATTCTTGTACATATTTCATGTAAGAACTGTATGTAGGAAAATTACAATAAAGAGAATGAAAGAAATTTGACTTAGATTCCTTTAATCTCGGTTACAATTCGATTACAAAAGAGAGGAGAACGGATTTGATTCTCCCCTTTGTTTAAAACTGGGTTCTTCTCGGTAGCGATGGAATGCCTCCTTCGATTGCTTGCGTCGAATTTGCTTTCCGTTGACGATCTGACCGTCTCTTATCTCGTGGGAACAATGAACTTCTGTGGAAAGTTTGATAAAGAACTCTGAACGAGTTTTTAAGAACTCAGAACGAGTTAGAACTCTATGACCAGAGTTGTTAGAACCGAAAATTCGGTTAATTGCCAAGCTGGATTTCTGTTGTTGAAGGATCCTTCCAGATTTGATCTTCTAGATCTGAGCTAAATCCTCCCCTTCAAAGAGTTCGCCTCTGCTGCCAACTCCTCTACGGTTTTTCCGAACTGAAAATCTTCAACATCTTCTGGTTTTGATCTTCAGAATCCAATCCCTGAAAATCTCACCCTTTCTTCGTTAGGTTTGTTGAGTTTTTATAGGGGGATAAGAGGCTGTAACTGCCCTCTAAATCTGCTCCTAAGTGGGCGTGATTTCCTCAGATCGTGGGGAAAACGGTTTTGGAACCGTTCGACTCATATTTGAATGAGTCAAACGCCCAACCTGGCGTTCAGGACCCTAAACTCGTGTCTTAGAAATGAGACGCGAGGTTGGGTGTTGGCTGAACATCCAGAACACGAGGGTCGCTCGCGTTTCACTTGTTGTGACTTAGAAACGCGGGGGTCGCCTGCATTTCTAGGATTGTAACGCGAATGTGAATTCCGCATTTTAGAAGAAGTTGGTTGACTTGTAGCTTCTTCTGAAAGGCGTTGCAAGGACCGTCGTTCAGTAGTCCTCGCTTTAGCTGTTGTTGGATGTGAAAGTCGTCAGATTGTAACTTCCACTGTAGATGGTGAAGACTGCTGAATAGAGTTTTCATCGGTTGTCGGAAGTATCGTCGAATTGTAACTCTTCTCGCTTTATGTGAAAAGTCCTCTATTTGCAGCTTTCGTTTGTTGGCATGAAAACTATCTAATTGTAGCTTTCATTGTTGGAACTTGATGGGAATCAGTGAATATTTGCTCACAGCTCTCTACCAAGCAACTCACCAACTAAGTCCAACCTTTTATTTCTGAAATCATTACACTTCTCATCAGCATCTCTAATAGTTTCTAATATAATATTGGTCATGTTGTTGTCGCAGCCATCAAGATCAATCATCTCAAACATGAGGTCGTGTTTGTAGCGATTATAATGCTGCGGATGCAATGGTTTAGAAATCTCTTCTGTTCTGATTGTAAGGATGAATTCTGCTTCTTGATTTGAAGGAATCATTGCCTTGTAATCTCGTAGGGATCAGCTATCCATTGTGATTTTTAGACAGCCTACAGAACCCCCTCTAAAGTTTTCGAAAGTTCGCGGTTGACTGGTACGAATTTTCGGAATACTTTGAATTCCAAAATTTAGTGGATTAATTGTTCGCTTCGTCGGAATGTTGAAACGTTGTTTCCTCGAACCAAACAAAACAGCTTTTGAGCCTTGAAGATAATGAAGAATGAGGTGTGCTCCAAATCGAATCTGATGGTTTTAGCGTTGCTGACTATAATCTGCCTGCGCCCATCTGATAGACTCCCCAGCGGAGTCGCCTGTTTCTTCTTTATTTTGGTCACCTTGATGGCTGACCTCAGTTTTTTTTTATTTGAGGCCGCGTCGTATCTCCTGCTGATCATCACGCGTGGGTGAACTCTGCACTTGAGAGTTTGAACGCGTAGGTGAGCCTCGCGTTTGAAATTTCAACCAACTCGAACGCTAAGATCGAGTTTGGGCGGGATTCTGGCCTCGAATCCCGTCCGTTACGATTTGACAGCTCACAGCTGTCTATAAATAGACCGCTGGAGGTCAAATCAAGAGTCATTCGACTCTTCTTGAAACTCTAACGAAAATTTTCGTTCTCATCTCTGGCGAGCACTGTTCCTCTTCTCCTCCGACTGGGATCTATGGCACCCAAGAAGACTGTCTCTCATCCCTCAAAATCCGACGTCGCCGCTGCTCGGGGATCGGCGCCGTCTGCGTCGACCGGAGGTGCTACTGCTCAGGCGAACGTGCCGTCCTCATTTCCTTTGATCGGCGGTGAGTACGACCTCCGTGGTCATTAAACTTGCTTTGGCAGGTTCTGATCTATGGATCAACGAGGAAACTCGTTTCAATAAAGCGGGGCTGGACTTCGTCGTTTAGTATTTTTGACGAGGGGTTCGACCTCCGTGACTTAGAATCTTGACGCGAGGTTCGACCTGCGCGTCTGAACTTTTTGACGCGAGGTTCGACCTTCGCGTCTGAGATTTTTGACGCGAGGTTCGACCTTCGCGTCTGAGCTTTTTGACGCGAGGTTCGACCTCCGCGTCTAAAATTTGCCTTTTGCGTTGTTTAACTTTTTCTTTATTTTGCAGTGCGTCATACCAGCGAGCTTCTCCCTTTTCGCCACCATTTTGGGCACGAAGGTGGTGTGGATCTGAATATGACCTTCAAGCTGCGCCTAGAACTCCCAGTTTTCCGCATTAAAGAGAAGAGTCGCGTGGAACTAATCACCCAAGCTTCTCCTGAGACCCTTAGGATATTGGTTACGGATGCTCGATTTGAGAACCTGAGCCGCAAACCAATAGTCAAGCGTGCATTCCTCTTTGGGGATTTTGTTGACTTTGAGGCAGGCGTCGCTTATGATGGGGACTACAAGTGGTTGCGGAAAGTTGGAGAACGCAACCTCTTCTTGCCTAACATGGAGAGGATGTTCCCCATGTCATACTTCCAGTGTGCTTCCATCCCAAGACGCATGGATTGGAACCTCGTCAAGGATCAGGATGGAGTTGTTCTCGGCACCCTAACTTTTCAAGGGGTCCGCACAGTTGGTTACAACAGGCAGGTGACAGCTCTCCGGCCAGGATTGTTTGCCAAGGAGTATCCTGTCGGTGAAGTGGCTAGTCCGGTGAACACTTTTGCCAAGAAATTTCTGACAAAGAAAGGGGAATTTCCCGTGCAAGGATTTAGAACTCCTGGCTGGGTTCATTCTCCAGTGACGGGGTGGTGGACTTGAATGACCAAGTTTGTCTTGGAAGAATTGGAAACACTTCTTACCCAAGCTGGCTTGAAGATTCCAGAACGGGCTACTAAGTTCGGGATTGTCTAGAGTCATTTTTATTTCTTCTCCATATTAGAGAAGTACAATCCCGAGACTTGTACGTTCTTCACCCCTGTGGGGGAGTTAGGCTTCGCTCTTCATGAGATGCATGAAGTCTCGGGTCTTCTTCTTGGGGATTTACCGTACGAAGAATTTGTTCCGGGATCAGCGGAACTTAAAATTTTAAAGAAGACCAGCCCCGAAATTTATTCCACCCTCTGGGAAGTCATGTGTCACTTCCACATTTGTATGCAGCAGACGGGGGTTTGAGGAAGCGGCATTAAACAAGTGTCTTGGGCGGAATATTTATTCCAGAACTTGACCAATAAGGGAGCCTCAGTGACCAGATTATCTGCAAGTACTTTAGAGGAGGTCCAGACCCGAATCGACAATGCTACCTCCCACTACACCAATGAGGCCAAGGAAAATGTGTTCCCGGCTCATAAGGAATTTGAAAGCTTCCACTACCAAGCTTTGATTCCTATTTCTGACATAGCGCTGTTGGCTGGATTCTTAATGTTGTGGCTCAAGCGGTGTGTCGTTCCTACCAGGCCGATTGATGCTCTCGCCGTTGAGGTGATCTACCCTGCTGTTCTCTTGGCGCATGGGAGGCCATTGAATCTGCTTTACGCCATGGTGGGCCATTTGCAGAATGGACTGCGGGAGTTGGCCTTAGATTTCGTTGATGTTACAGAGGTGGAGTCTGGGGGTAATAAGGTTTTCAAAACTCCTAACCCCAGTGTGCCATTGCCTTATACTTATCTAATGGCTTGGTACTTGCTTCACTGCCCTCTCCTAATGAGTGCAGCCTCTCCCCCAGGAGACTCATTCCTCCCGTTTGCGCAACGACAAGAATCTGCAAAATGGGAAGGGGGTTATATGGTTAGGATTCGCCAAATTTTGTCGCGAGACACCCACTATCATATCTTCCGTTGTTTCCCTGATTTCGAGGGCGACATCTATGGAGCAGAATATCATGATACAACGGGTCCTAACGGATTCACTCAGCTGAGTGGGGGTGTTTTCCATTGGCTTCTCTCTATCAGGCCATGCTACTTGATCTTCCGGCAAGGCGCCAACTTTTTCCTCGAGCCTTACCAACCCTATAGATTCGCCTGCCAATTTGGGTATGATCAGTTGTACGTTGGGAATCCTCATCCTCAACTCTCAGCTGTGGGCAACGTATATGAAGGGTCTAGTGCTTGGTACTATTCTGTGGCAGGTTGTACCAAAGCGATCTTCAGGCTTCCCCACAAAACTCCCAATTCCTACACTTCCATGAGCTTCTGTAATTGGTACTTTGCTGCTTCCCAGATTCCTAATTACAACTTAAACACATCTTGCCTGAAAGACATCAGGCATATGCATGCTTTAAGGAGAGGGTCTAAAACGTCTCGTCTGAGAGGGATCGACGAGTTTCTATCTATTGAAGACCAATCTGCTGGGCAGGAAGAGGAACAAGGAGCTGAGCCTGTTCCAGGAGAGGAGCAACAAGTGGTTGAGCCTCCCACAATGAGAGCAGCGGGGAAAAGAAAGCTCTCTGCGGATGAAGCCGGCCGATACGATAAGCAGATCCGTCGGAAGTTGATAGTTGAATATCCTCCACCTAAGGGCCAGCAAAAATCCAAGTTGATGGGTGATGCTATCAGAGCTGCTGAAGATGAAGACCAACAGGAACCTTCAATTGCAGGCCTGCCACATAGAACTGGGCTTCGTTCTCATGGCCCAGCTCTATCGAGCGATGCTTCTTCTTACCATCCCCCCGAGGACGAAGATGGTGAATTAATGGCTGCAGATGCAGAATCTTCTCCGGTGATGGATCTTCCTAAATCTCCCGCATTAGAACCAGGGGGTCTCGAAGAGAATCCATCCCCTCCTCCTTCAGCACTAATGTCGCAAGCTGGTGGCTTAAGTCCTAGTCCGACAACGGGACTTATGACTAAACCAGCTGCTGGCACAAATCTTCCCGAACCTTCAGCTACTCGGGATGATGAGGAGCGAGTTGATTATGAAGGCTCCTCGATTGGTGATGAAGCTGACGAAGATAGAGGTGATGAGGATGCTGAAATTGGCAACGTGCCAGGCAATGATGTGGGAGATGAAGAGCATAATTCCATGGATGACATAACCATTTTTGATGATGCTCCTAAGGTCCCATCCGATAAAGCATCCGGCTACACTCCTTTTTATCCCACCGGTAAGCTTGGTTTGTTTCGAATTCTTCCATACGTTTTATCCGCGTTCCGACCCTTTTTTTCGCGCAGGTTTACCTACTCCAGGGACTACTACCGCTGCTCCTTCTTTAGAACAAGAACTTGCGCCGGCGTCGACTTCCCTACCAGAGCAGCATTTACCTGGATCATCTATGGCAATTGCTTCACCTGCAGCATTGCCTGAGACCACTACCGCGACTCCTCCTCCGGAACAACAGCTCTTGCAGGTGTCAGCTCCTGCGTAAGAGCAACCCTTGCATGACTCTTCTGCGGTGGACACTTCGCCGAAAGCGTTGATGAAGATCTCATTCACCCCAACAGAGGCTGGGCCCAGCTCATCTCAGGCGAAGGCATTGATGGCTTTGACCTTAAGCCCTTCGCAATTGAATATTTCAATAGCTTCTGCGGCTTCGGCACCTGGATCACCCGCTAGTCATCATCTCGACGCACCAATCTCAATGGCTAGAGGGGTGTCTCCGGCTGTGGTTTCCAGTCTTACTGACGCACCTGAATTTCTTCAGATCTCTCTTGTATACCTAAATAGCCTTGTGAAGACGGTAGTTGAGTACATGGTGAATGGCCGGGGAACTTTGAACTCCTTCCGACCTCTTCTGGAAGCAGGCTTGAATGGAGTCAGGAGTGTGGGCAATACTCAGTGGTTCGAGCGCTGTTCAGAGATTATTCTCCCCTTGGAAGAGCAATTACAACGCTTCGAGACATTGGGCCATAAAGAACTTCAGCCGCAAATCATGTCAACTTTGGCTGGACTTCAGGTCGCAGAAGTGGCTCGCCGAGAAGCGATAGAGCGGGACTTAGCTGAAAAAGAGCGTCAGGTCACGGAACTTCGTGAGCGCAACATTTGGAAACGAGAGGAATTAGAACGCTCGACTGCTTTTATGAATTCGCTTCGCGACAGACTTGTTGAAGCTGAAGCTGAAGTTCTGCGATTAAAGTCTGAACTTTCTCGTGAAGAGAATATTGTCAATATCCTTAGTACCCAAAATGCAAATGGTACTTTAGAGTATCATACACAGGCCCAAGCCCTGGAACATGCCAGGAAGGAAGCGGCAACCATCATCATGCCAAGTGAGGATGAACTCCGGGCAAAGGCAGAAGCTATGGTGCGAGCTAACCACGAGGAGGAATTAGCTGAAATCAAGACTCAACTCATCTCTTTTGATTTGATGCGTGAGCGAATTTAGTCTTTGTAATGTTCTTTTAGCAAGAACAAGTTTGCTTTGTATCACTTTCTTTTAGCTCTTGAATAAAAAAGTGATATTGGTCCCTCATTGTTTCCTACATTTGTCATTGTTTTGATTCTAAGCAACAAATCACGAGAAATATTCGAGGCGTATCCATGGCTTAGTATGATAGCCCTGATATAGAATCTTTTCTTTATTATCATTTAAGATAACTCTAGAAAATTTTAAAATGTTGGGGATAAATGTTGAATCATTTTACCGGAACAGAGCTAAAGGGTAGAATTCTTCCTGTGTCATTTTGGCTTTAAACACTGAAAGAAGTCTATGAGTGCGAGAGGTGTAATTTTAACTTGGCATGGACTTTCCCCTGTGGGGAGATTCCAAACTTTTCCTTATTATCACTAGGGATAGTTCTGGAAAGTACTTGGTCCATTGGGGATTTTATGAGAACACTTCTTATATAGCGGGATAAAAAGGTTCTAATAAGGGGGTTTGAACCGTTAGAGGTGTGAGATTAACATAACAGGAAAAGACGTTGCGATCGGAGCAATTGTGAGGACTTATCGTTCTATTGGGGAGAGTCGATAAGTTGATTTTTGTCAGAGGTGTAATTTTAACATGACATGAGAGAGATTGCGATCGGGGCAATTTTGAGGATTTATCGCTCTATTGGGGAGAGTCGGTAAGTCGATTATGTCATAGGTGTAGTTTTAACGTGACATGAGAGAGATTACGATCGGGGCAATTTTGAGGACTTATCGCTCTATTGAGGAGAGTCGGTAAGTTGATTTTGTCAGAGATGTAGTATCAACGTGACATCTGTGGGGAAAATATTTTTATGTCTCGCTGGGAAGAATTGCTAAGTGTGTTGTCATCAGAGCGATGAATTGTGATACTTGTGATTTGAACAAGACTTTGGGGAGTTCTATTATCCCACTGAAAGGAGTTGATAAACTGGTTATTTATTGCTCTGCTGGGGAGAACTAATAAATTGACAATAATCTGAGTGATTTTGAAGACTTATCGTTCTGTTTATGAGAACTGATAAGTGGATTCTGACAGAGGAGTTATAGCCGTACTGGTATTTGATGTCAGCTAAACTTTGACTCTATGGTGATGACGATCGTTTGGGGTGAATCATTAACCCAATGGGAATTTTGATCCTGCTGAGGAGATACAGAGGTTTTGATTAACACTCTGTGAAGAGAACTCATGCCTTTGAGAAATAAGTGTTAACTCTTCATTTGGAAGAATAGCAACGCTAAGGTGACATTCGCGTTTGAGGCTTAAAACGCGCGGTTACAGGCCTTCAGAACGCTGGCCTGAGCTTTGCGCTTGGGAATTTGAACGCGACTGTGAGCTTAGCGTTTTGAAAATGGTTGGGATTCTCTCCTAAAATCCCGTGCCATCTTAACAGCTTGACGGCTGTTATAAATAGATCTGAGTGGTCACATTAAGAGTCACTTGAATCTTTCCATTTTCGGCTATTTCCAAGAACGAGAACTCTCGTTTGATTTCGACGAGATCTCCGACGAACTCCATCTCCCTCGTTCGACAGTGCTCCCTCTGATCGATTGCATCGATGGCGCCATGGAAATTGGGTTCCAACTCCAAGAAAGTCGCCGGACCGACTTCTGAAATGCCGTTGGCTGAGGACGCCGGCGGTGTTCTTGTTCCCGTGGGAACGTCGCCGTTGCCGCCGCCGTCGCGGGGTCCTCCCTGTCGTGGTGAGTGTTGACCGAAATAACTTGCCTTGGTAAGTTTTCTGAAAACCCTAGATGAGTTCTTGATAACGAGGAAGATGACTCGTTTCTGCTCAATGAAAACGCGAAGTTGGGATTCCTTGTGGGTCTTGACTCTCGCGTTTGAGCTTCTTCAACACGAGGTTTGACTCTCGCGTTTAAGGTTTCTGATGCGGGGCTCGACCTCTGCGTCTGAGATTTTTGACACGAGGCTTGACTCTCGCGTTTGTGATTTCTGATTTATATTAGTAGGTTGTTTTCAGCTGCTAACCTCTGCTTTTGATTGTGCAGTGCTTCTTCCAAACGTGTCGCTTTCGCAAGAGCATCATTTTGGGTATATTGGCGGACCTGATGCGAATAAAATTTTCTGTCTCCAAAACATAATTCCGCTGTGTACTTTCTCAGACTCGGAGAGGATAGATATGATTAAATTCCCCCGATGTTCTACTCTCAGGATTCTGATCACTGACTTAGACATGGAGACTCCTGTCGGTCGCACTCAGTTTCCCAAGCCAGCGTTCATATTCGGAGATCGTATCCCAATTAACGATCACTTCATACGTGCAGAAGATTCGAAGTTGCAGCGGAGAGTCGACGACCGCTTCTTTTTCCTTCCCAACATGAAAAGGATGTACCCACTCTCCTATTTCTTGAATGTAAGTCATCACCGGGGTTTGACTTTCGACATAGTCAAAGAGATGGAGAATGTGTCGCTTGGATTTGGTCGGCGAGCTCGTACACAAATCGGCGGACAACTAAAAGGGTTGAGACCCGGCTTATTTGAGAAGAAGGATCCCACTCCAGAGGTGCCATGTCCCCCGAATATTTTCATTCGTCAATTTATTGCAGCTCGGGGTGAATTCTCAACCCAGATGTTCAGATCCCCAGGATGGGTTTGTTCTGAAGAAGGAGGTTGGTGGACTCGTATGGTTGACTTTGTTCTTGAGGAGCTTAAGGAACCGCTCGCTCAATCGGGTCTCACAATTCCTGTGTCTGCTACCCGACGAGGAGTTATGCAAAGTTATCACAATTTCTTCGCTATGTTGGAGAAATATAACCCGGATAGCTGCACGTTCTTCACACCCATAGGGGAGTTAGGTTTTGCTCTTCATGAGATGCAGGCAGTGTCGGGATTGCCATTTGGTAGAATGCCATATGAAGAATTTATTCCTACCACTGAGGAGCTCTCCCTATTGAAGACGGTACACCCAGAAGTTTATGCCACATTCTGGGAGTTAATGTGCCACTTCCACATATGTGCTCAAGTCTTTGGGATGCGTGGGGGAGGCATCATGCATACCACATGGGTGGAATATCTCTTTCAGCACTTAAACCGGAAAGACATAGCCGTGTCTCGTGTTGCAGCTATTTCTCCTGAGGACGCCAAAACTCGAATTAAGGCTTCCAATGCTACCTACAAAACAGAGCATGCAGAGGGTGATTTTTAGGCTGGTATCGAATTTGAAAGCTTTCA
This sequence comes from Asparagus kiusianus, assembly GCA_022839385.1. Taxonomy (NCBI): domain Eukaryota; kingdom Viridiplantae; phylum Streptophyta; class Magnoliopsida; order Asparagales; family Asparagaceae; genus Asparagus; species Asparagus kiusianus. The sequence goes on from BQKN01000259.1 coordinate 14,123, forward strand.
TTATCAAGCCACAGTTCCTATTTCCGACACAGCTCTTCTTGCTGGCTTCTTCATGATTTGGTTGAAACGGTGTGTGGTACCGTAAAAGCCAATAGAAGCAATATTAGTTGAGGTTGTATACCCAGCTGTTTTGTTGACGCATGGGAGACCTATGAGTCTCTTCACTGCCATGGTAGGCTGCATACAGAATGGCCTAAGGATGTTGACCTCCGATCTTCTCTGCGCCTCGGGAATTAAGGCTGCTAGGAAGAAAGCCGGGAAAACTCCTCAGCCATGCATACCAGTGCCGTATACGTACTTGGTGGCCTGGTTCGTGCTACATTGTCCCTCATTAATGACGGGGGTATCTGAGGGTGCTGATGCTTATGTTCCCTTCCTTCAGAGACTGGAGTCGTCCACGTGGACTTGTACTTACATAGTGAGGGCTCGACAGCTTTTGTCTCGGGAAGACAACTACAGAATTTTCTGCTACACTCCCGACTTTGATGGAGCTGACGAAGAGAATGCCCGTTTCATGGACGTGCTTTTTGAAGGTTCATCCTCTTTGGAAGAAGGTACTTTTAGATGGCTTCTCATGATCAGGCTGGGCTATCTGGTGTATCGTTTGAGGGAGAAGTGCATCATTGAACCTTATATGCCTTCCAGATTCGCTAGACAGTTTGGATATGATCAACTTTACGTTGGCAATCCCAACCCGGCCTTGGCTCAAGTTAGGAATTTATATGAGGGGGCTCGCGCATGGTATTTCTTCTCAGCTGGAGGAACTCACGCGCACTTCACTTTACCTAATTCGCCGCCCGGTTGTTCTACCGTTGCAGATTTTCACAACTGGTTCGACAAGGCTTCTCAAATCCCTGAATATGATATTTACACTTCCTGTATAAAGGAGATTCGGGAATTGTATCGTTCGAGGAGCGGTTCTTCAAGTACTCGTCTACCAGGGGTGGAAGAATATTTATCGTGTGAACAGGAGGCGACTGAAGCTGTTGAAGCCCCTAAGGATTTGCCCACCGTAGAACCTTCTGAAGAAGAGGTTCCTACGGGGACTAACGAGGGAATTGCCGATTCTCTCAAGGAAAAGGTGGTTGAAGAGATTTCTACAGAAGCGCCTGATCCCGAGCTCTGTTCTTTGCGATCTGGTAAGAAGGCACTTTCTGTTGCAGAAGAGGGTGAATATGACAGAAAAATTCGTAAACGAATACCTGTCATGGCCAAACATTCAAAGAGGGCCAAGTTAATGAGGGACGCGATGAAGTCTGCGCCTGTCGCGCGTTTGACTGGTGGGGAGGACGAAATGCTTCGATCGATCTCTCCTATTCTCGAGGAAGCTGAAGCCGAGGAGGCACTGCCCGTTGGGGGATCTGAATATACTTCTCTTTCTCAGGACGAAAGTACGCATGAAGGCCTTCCTTCCGAAGCCGCTCCATTACCCGCTCAGGATGAGCATACGGGTCCGATTTATCCAACCATTCCTCCTCCACGCTCAAGAGCTTTGAAGAAATTAATTGAGGAGTTGGAACATTGGATGCAGACGACTATTAATATTGTCAGTGTTGGGGGTGCTTTTTTTGAAGATTGTGAACCCATCCTGACCAAGTGTTTGGCCCCAATCAAGGATAAAGGGGATGCGTCATGGACTGAGCATTGTCAGGGAGGAATCGCTCTCTTGAAAGCAGAATTGGCAGCTTTGAAGAAGCTGCAGCGCACCAATCTGGACTCTGAAATGGAGGCAGCTCTTTCCTTGGCCACGATCTCGAAGCTACATCATCGAGAGACCCTTCGCGAGGACTTGTCTGATAAGAAGGCTCGCATATCTCTCCTACGGAGGCAGCACACTCGGGTATACACTGACATCAAAGGAGTTGTTTCTGATATTCGTGCCATTGAAGAGGACATCGCTCGATTGGAGGCTGAATTGGACCGAAAGAAAGCCCAGTTAGCTCAACATGAGGAGGCTAGGAGAGGGTTTGAGCTTCAAAGCGGTCACATCTATACTGATTTTTGCCGCACGCTCCATGCAGCTGAAAGGATTCGTGGAAACATTGTTGCTGCTGCTCCTGTTGAAGTTAAATTCAGGAGAAAAATCAAGGAACATGTCAGGGCGCTGATGAGAAGAAATTCTCCACCTTCAAGTCCAGGCTGAAGTCTCTTAAGTTGATGAAGCCCGATGCTTAGGTCTTGTACCTCTCTTTTTTTAAGAGATTTTGTATCATTTTCATTTTGCTCATCGTCGCTTTGTATCCAAGTTAGCAATGTTGAATGAAAATGATATCATTTTGCCTTTCATTATCTCTTTTGTCAAATTCTATTTCAGGACAATGAAAAGTAATGCGAATGTCGTAAATGTAGTGCAAAATTGAAACTCTCTTTATTACTACTTAGAATAATTCCATAAAATTTCAATCGTCAGAGGTGTAATGTTAACATGACGACATACAAAATAGGAAACTAAACATTTATTCCCAAAATACACTACGAATCGACAACCCCCAGCTTGACTTGGCTGGAATTTACAAGAGAAAGAAGTAGGCTACATGATTTATGGGAAGTATCTCTTAAGGAACTTTCCATTAATTGGCATCATGAGCCTGTCTCCTTTTTGATTGATAAGGCGATAAGCTCCATTCGAATAAACTGATTCTATTACGAAGGGCCCCTCCCATTTAGGATTGAACTTCCCTTTGGTTTTGTGTGTCATCACCATGGGTCGTCTGTTGGCCAAAACTAAATCGTCCTTTTTAAAAATCCGTTCCTTGACCTTTTTGTTGTAGGCTTTGGAAATCCGGGCTTGATACAATTCGATTTGCTGCTGAGCTTGAAGTCTTTTGTCGTCTAGGGCTTCAAGTTCTTGCAGACGTCGTTAATGTTTTTCTTCTTCTGTTAGTCCGGTTGTAATTACGACCCTCAGGGAAGGGATTTGAATCTCTAGTGGCAGTACAGCTTCACAGCCGTATACTAAAGAGAACGACGTAGCTCTTGTAGGGGTCCTCACCGTTGTACGATAGGCCCACAAACATTCGCCGAGTCTTTCGTCCCAATCACGTCGGCTCTTAGAAGTGAATTTCTTGAGAAGTTTCACAATGGTTTTGTTAAAGGCTTCTGCAAGACCATTTGCTGGCAGATAATACGTCGTAGATGCGACACTTTGGATTCTGAATTTATCACAAAATCTCTGAATCCCAAAACTGACGAATTGTGTCCCGTTGTCGTGAACTATCCGTCTCGGGACTCCAAAACGGTAGATGACGTGATGTTTGATGAACTTGATTACATTGGAAGTTTTAACTTCTTTCAACGGGATTGCCTCTGCGATTTGGAGAAATAATCGGTCACGGCGAGGATGAACCGGTGTCCTTTGGAGGTCGGAGGAGAAATTGGTCCCACAATATCCATACCCCATACTTCAAATGGTGAAGATGCAGATGTGGGATGTAAATTTCCCGGCACCTGGTGGATTAAATCACCACGAATTTGACATGCATAACAACGTTTAGCATAGTCGACCGCATCTGCAAACATCTTTGGTCAGTAATAGCCAATTCGCCTAAGACGGTCTCCTAACTTGGCTCCGGGCTGATGAGCTCCACACATTCCATCATGAGCCTCTTTAAGAGCCTCCCTTGCTTCCTTTCGAGAAAGACATCGAAGCAAAACTCCGTCATGTGATTTACGATACAGGATTTGCGAGACTACATCGTAATAGAATCGGAGGGCCCTTCGCTTGACAGCGGCCGCTTCCTTAGGATCATCGGGCAAAATTCCGTACAGGACGTAGTCAATATACGGAAATCGCCAATCTCTAGCTTCAAATTCCATCGAGGTCGTACAGACTTCTCCTGTCGTTGTTTTATCTGAGCTCTCTTCTATAAGAATCTTGGAACAGTATAGCTCACGTCCTGTGACTAGGATAGTTGTTTCAGCACCTGGCGGTAATGCCAACGAAGTTGCCAATGACACCAAAGCATCTGCGTAGGCGTTCTGAGCTCGTGGAATGTATTCAATAAAGAACCCTTTGAACTTCTTAGCTTGCTTTAGCACTGCGAAGTAGTACGGGATTAGGTCCTCATGATGTACTTCGTATTCCCCTCGGACTTGATTTACGATGAGCCGAGAGTCACCGTAAGCCTCAAGATGTCGAATATTAAGTTCTTCGGTAAATTGTATTCCTAGTAACAGAGCATTATACTCAGCTACATTGTTGGTGCAAGGTTCGATTAGGGAAAATCCTCTTGGGATCACGTGACCGTTTGGGGAGACAAACACAACTCCTACTCCCGCGGTAATTACTCCATGAGGATTTGCTCTGGACGCACCGTCGAAGAATAATTTCCATACTTACATAGCTTCTCGAGTAACACAAGCTTCGGCGACTTTGTCGGGCAATTCTTCATGCAATTTAGATGTCCCTGGCACTGGGTGATTGGCTAAGAAATCTGCCAACGCTTGACCCTTGACCGTTTTTTGGGGCATGAATTACATATCATATTGCGACAAGAGGATGGCCCATTTTGCAAGTCGGCAGTTCAGAGACGATGGTTTCGTCATCGGGACTCTCAAGGGATTTACCTTAGAGATGACATGAATTGTTTGTCCAACTAGGTAATGTCGCATCTTTTGAACTGCGAATACCAACGCGAGACATTCTTTTTCGACCGAGTTATATCGATACTCGGCTCCTATCATGGTTCTGCTTAGGTAATAGATGGCTTGCTCTTGACCTTGATCGTCATTCTGGGCCAATAGCGCTCCTAGAGAATGATCCATAGCCCTTACATATAACAGCAACGGTTTTCCTGATATAGGGGCCACGAGAACAGGTGGTTGGGTGAGATATTTCTTAATCTCTTTGAAAGCCTTCTGGCATTCTTCATCCCAAACAAATGACACGCCTTTCTTCATAAGCTTTGAGAAAGGTTGGTAGCGCCCCGAGAGATCAGATATGAACCTCCGAATATAGGCTAGTCTTCCTTGTAGACCCCTGAGCTCTTTGAGATTCTTTGGCGGCGGCATGTCTTGGATGGCACGCACCTTCTCTGGATCAAGAGAAATTCCCTTGAATGTGACAATAAATCCTAGGAATTTTCCGCTTGATACTCCGAGGAACGATTTTGTCGGGTTCATCTTTAGTTGATGTGCTCGTATGATATCGAACATTGTCATCAAGTCTGCGAGATGATCACCCTTATGTTGGCTTTTCACTGCTATGTCATCAACGTAGCATTCTATCTTCTTACGCAGATGTTCGTGGAAGATGGTATTCATTGCTCGTTGATAAGTTGTACCTGCGTTCTTCAGGCCAAAGGGCATCACTGTGTAGCAATACACCCCCAGCGGTGTTCTGAAAGCAGTATGCTTCTCATCTTCAGGATACATCTTGATCTGATTGTACCCAGAAAATCCATCCATGAAGGACATTCTTTCATATCCGCAGGTATTGTCAATCATAACGTCTGTGGTGGGAAGTGGAAACTCATCTTTTGGACAAGCTGCGTTAAGGTCCCGAAAATCGATGCATATACGGACCTTACCGTTTTTCTTGGGCACCGGAACAATGTTGGCCACCCAGTCCGGATGTTGTTCCTCCCTGATAAAACCTGAGTCTATAAGCTTTTTAACTTCAGACTCAATTGTTTCTATGATCTCGGGACGAAACCGACGTTGCTGTTGTTTGACGGGTTTGGCGTCCGGATCGACGTTGAGACGATGCATGGCCACTTTTGGATCGAGGCCGGGCATATCTTCATAATTCTAAGCAAAGACATCTATATATTCTCGGACGAGAGATATAAGGTCTTCTTTCTCAGATGATGATAGGCTTTCACTTATGAAGATTGGTTTTGGGTCAGATTCGTCCCCCATGTTGACTTGGATCACATTGTCCTCGGTAGATGGTTCGCGTTGTTCGAAACGCATATCCCATAATAGATTAAGACGTTTGATCCATGGGTCACTGGTTGATTCGATTAACCCTTCGTCACCCCTTGCGTCTTCATCTGGATGACTAGTCGAAACCATGTTCACAGTCATACTTTTAAAGAAAGGCCCGACGCTGACGTCAGACTCCCAAGAAGATGTTCCGGATGAATGATCCCGTCGCAAATAGTTACTTATTTCATTCTCTGAGACAGAGGGAGGTGTGACATAACCTAAGCCCCTTCCGGTTTTTTGATAGTAGTCCGGAGGTTTTCCTTCGGGGGTTAGAGACATTCGAATTGGTGTTCGTCTTCCTTTCCCAAAATTTAAGCCTTGTTTTTCGTTAAAGTTATACCCCATTTGTTTCATTAATCGGAGGGAGTTGGGTTCGTGATAATGGAATTGAGGAATTCCATCATCTTCCTCTGAACTTCCTTGTTTGAGTTGTTCGGGTTTGATTTTACCAAAACAGATTGGCTTCTGCCCTTTCCTTTTGGACGGGACTTTGAAAAAAGACTTTTGTGCATCTTCTATTTCTTCATCTGAAGTGAAGGATGACTTAATTGGCAATGTAAGGGATGTTTCTACACACAATGTGCGCCACGGGTTGGTACCTACATTATGATCATTCTCTATTTGTTTATTTTTAGAGGACACACCAGACAAGTACGTCAAAATAAAATCTTCATTAATGCACCATTCACCCTCGTTCGGTACATTATTATTACTCTCATCCTGACCCATTACATCTAAATTCAGTTCCCATGGACAATCTTCTTCAGGATCTGGTTCAATATCAGCTTCGTTGCCGCTGTCCACATCTTCTTTCTCTTGGGATCCCAGATAGAAGACGGAATCGGTGTGAAAGTTTTCCACTCCTCTGAAGGGATATTTCTTCGCAATTAGGGTTCGAACTTCTCCTTCATCATTGGCATATTTCATAACCTGATGTAGAGTAGATGGGACAATGCGGTTTGCATGTATCCATGGTCGTCCTAACAAAAGATTATAGGACGTGTCCGCATCTATTATGTAACAGGTCACTTCGGACTTAAGGTCTCCGATTTGACATCTGAGTTTGATCTTCCACAGGGGCCGAGTGTTGTTTGCATTGAACCTAAAGATGGTAGTTTGAGTAGTGTTTAGCCGATGCATGGGAATCCCTAAGACTTACATGACTCTGTAAGGCATGATGCTGAGTGCTGAGCCCGGGTCAACCTGGACACGACTGATTTTCGATGACCCGATGTACCCTGTGTAATATAAAGGTCTGTCATGGTGGTGTTTGACCTGCATATCTTCCTGAGTAAAGGATATGCAGGGTAGGCTTCTTGCCGCTTGCAGACATTGCAGACAAGGTTAGTCTTCAGAAGCTTCAGGAATCAGAGAAACTTGTGTAATGAAGTTCTCCGTATTCTTTAATGCTTCAGTTAGAGCTTCCTTGGTGGTTTTGGACAACCTTAGGAGCTTATATAGGGTAATCCTGGCCGGTATGGGTGCTAGCTGTGCCATGACATTGAACTGAAAAGGAGCGCTCGATTCTCCGGGTTCCTGGTGAAGATTTCTGTTGAATCGAATCTCCTTTTGCTTTCCCTTATCGACCGGCTTTTTCGGTACAGAACCCCCAGCGTCCTGGGGCTGCTCTTCAGCTTCTTGAGAATTCTGGTTGTAGTCTCTCAAGTAAGCCTTTCCTGACCGCGTGCCCAGGTTGTCTCCTGGGTATGCAGCCAGGGCAATTCTTTCTTCCTCTGAATCAGTAAGAGGTTTGAGGAAATTGTCGTTCTCAGTAATGGAGGGGCTAATCATGTTGGAAGACTTAGCCTTTCCTCATTTCTTCTTGGACGATGTGTTCGTCCACTGTTGGTCTTCTACAAGGTGAGGGTGTACCCACATGATCTCTCCTTTTGGGGTGGTGAGGGATACCAACCCCCTGTATTTCTGACCGTGCATATCGGTGTTCTTCATATGCATCTCTCCCTTATAGACGGGAATGACGCCATTTGCAGTTGTTACTGGTGGGAAGTCGTCGAATTGGACCGCTATCAAGTTGGTAGACACGGTCTTCTGCTCGGGCTTCAGGGTGAGCACGTTTGCATTTACCAGATTTTGTAAAATATCTTTAAAGACATAACATTTTCAGTAGGGTGGCCCAGGAACCTATGATAGCGGCAATAGTTGGGATCGTCAACTTTTCCTGCCTCATCCGGTTTCCTGATTTCGGGAAGCTGCAGTTTGTTGTTCTTCCGAAGTAGTTGGAACAAGGTGTCCACATGTTCTTCTTTGAACGAATATTGTTTGGGCGCTCTCTGTTGATTTGGCGCCTTGCCTTGTTTTGCGGGAGGTGGTACTTGTGTGTTGGCATCAGCCGCCAGAGTCTCCTTTCCTTTAGACCGCTGGGCATTGTTCTGGTTGCGTTGCTGCTGCGGCTTGGGTTGTGCGACCTCTTCAGCCTTAACACGAGCAACTATCTCTGCAGCTTGTTCTCCCTGCGAAACCAGCTGTCTCCAGGATCGACATTCTGCCATTCCCATCTGAGCGAGGAGTTAGGTCTACAAATTGTGCCTGTAAGTTTCAACCAAAGTTGATTGAGTCATACCTGACGGGCATCGCAGTGCCATGCTGCGGAATCTCTCAACATATGCTTTGATGGATTCTCCTTTCCTTTGTCTAGTGGCTAGAAGAGTCGGGACTGAGACTTCCGTGTCGTCCTCAAAGAACCTGGCCAAGAATAGCCTTTCCAAATCTACCCATTTCTCGATAGATCCGGCAGGCAGTTTCATAAACCACTCAAAAGCGACACCCTTGAGCGTACCGATGAATAGTCGGGTCAGAATGGCGTTGTTTGCTACTACATCTCCAGTCTGTGACTTGAAGTAGTAAATGTGCTGATTAGGTGACCCTGTGCCATCGAAAGGTTGCAGGGTTGGTGCCTTGAACTTTGGTGGGTAAGGGGCTGTGTCCCACTCAGCGGGATAAGGTCGTACGACCCCCTCTTCGCGGAGCTTGCTTCTATTGGCGATTGCATTGAGGCGAGCCTCCAGTTCGTCCACTTTAGCAGACTGAGGATGTAGTTCTTTTTCTGTCTCCTTCTCGTTTTCCGAGGAGGATTCCAAGTTGTGAGTTTCGCGATCCGAATGTTCGTGTGTCTTCTGCTTTCCCTTTGACGTAGTCCTCCGGGAAGAGGTCTTTGGCCTTTTTCAACAAGGAGCTGGGTCAGCATATCCTTCATCTGGAAAAGGGTTTCTTGTTGAGCCTGGAGCATGACGTGGTGTTCGTCGACTCTCTTGGATAGGTCTTCAGGATTTCCTGCCATGTAAGCGGAAACTTCACGAGCCACAACAGAGCTGGAAGATTAAGATTCGGCTATTGCCGAGTGTTCGTCGTCAGAAGCGATCCCCTTGGCTAATCTTTGGTAGTTAACCGCGCGAATGGCTCATGTACGAGTCCGGGTGTGTCGGTATACCCCTTCAAACTCTTCACACATTTCCCGAACAGTCGGGGAATGACTCCTTTGTGATTCTTCAGAACTGAGATTTTAAGCCTTTCCCCTGCCTATCACATTTATAGTGACTTCGGGGTATTCAGTCTCGGTTGACTTCTTTTTGTATCGACGTCGTCGTTTGGTAGGTCTAACGACGTTTGTCAACCTGTCGAATACAGACTGTCGAGGTGCAGATGCACAACAATGGCACTCTGAAAGAACTGCAGAAATAAGCCTCTCACATTGGCATGAGTGAGCTGCTTGCTGGGCTGGCTTTCCTCTTGACAATAATTCCCGCAGATCAGGAACTTGGGAGGAAACTATCCCTGGGCGTGAAGGTGGAGATGGAACCCCCTGCCATTGAGTGGGTGAAATCGGTTCTCGTCGAACGTGGATTTTAAACCCCTGTGGACTATTTTGCACTTGGCGGACCTCTTGAGGATCGCGTTCTTGAAGAGCAACGCTAGGGTCGCATTCTTGAAGAATAACGCGAGGGTCGCGTTTGGATTTATAAACATTAGGCCGAGGCCTACGTTTAAATGATGAAACAGACCCCTGAGGGTCATATTTTGGTTGAACGCGCCCCTGAGGGTCGCGTTTGGTTGGCGAAACAGACTCCTGAGAGTCATGTTCTGTTTGAACGCGCACCTGAGGTGTGCGTTTATTTTTGGCGGCACTTTTCTGAGGGTCGCGTTTTGCAGGAACAACGCGCCACTGAGGGTCGCGTTTCAGCTGTATTAGTCGAGGCTCATAATTGGGCTCGTTACCGCGAAGCACGTGTTCTTTGGTGGAAACGCTATGCTCGGGTAAAGCCTCACGAACGTGATCCTCGCGTTGGGTCGTCATTCGACTCTCGCGCAGATGTGCTCGTCGTATAGATCTTCTTCGTCTTCGAGCGGCATTCTTCTTGGCTTGCTTCAGGGCCTTGGCAGCAACGTCATCGGCGTTGGTTGGATTTTCCTCCGACATAGGTCTTTTCCGACCTATTATATGCTGCAGTGATATGGGTGCGGAATCCTCAACTCGCAAGGCGAGTTTAAGATCTTGGCCAAAGGAGAGGGCTTTCTTTGGCATCTCAGCAGTGGTCACGGCCTCCTTAAAGGTCCTGTGGGTATCACGCTTAGCCTTGGGGCTAAGTGATCCAGAGGAGAGGGCTTCCTCGTATTTCGCTTGATCAAACTCCACGATGAGAATTTCGACAGTTGTTCCCATAAGGTGGACGTCGGATTGCGCCACCACTTCGTCGTCAGGCTTTTCCCCAGCGGAGTCGCCATCTTTTCTATGTAGGAAAATTGCAATAAAGAGAATGAAAGAAATTTGACTTAGATTCCTTTAATCTCGGTTATAATTTGATTACAAAAGAGAGGAGAACGGATTTGATTCTCCCCTTTGTTTAAAACTGGGTTCTTCTCGGTAGCGATGGAATACCTCCTTCGATTGCTTGCGTCGAATTTGCTTTCCGTTGATGATCTGACCGTCTCTTATCTCGTGGGAATAATGAACTTCTGTGGAAAGTTTGATAAAGAACTCTGAACGAGTTTTTAAGAACTCAGAACGAGTTAGAACTCTATGACCAGAGTTGTTAGAACCGAAAATTCGGTTAATTGCCAAGCTGGATTTCTGTTGTTGAAGGATCCTTCCAGATTTGATCTTCTGGATCTGAGCTAAATCCTCCTCTTCAAAGAGTTCGCCTCTGCTGCCAACTCCTCTACGGTTTTTCCGAACTGAAAATCTTCAACCTCTTCTGGTTTTGATCTTCAGAATCCAATCCCTGAAAATCCCACCCTTTCTTCGTTGGGTTTGTTGAGTTTTTATAGGGGGATAAGAGGCTGTAACTGCCCTCTAAATCCGCTCCTAAGTGGGCGTGATTTCCTCAGATCGTGGGGAAAACGGTTCTGGAACTGTTCGACTCATATTTGAATGAGTCAAACGTCCAACCTGGCGTTCAGGACCCTAAACTCGTGTCTTAGAAATGAGACGCGAGGTTGGGTGTTGGCTGAACATCCAGAACGCGAGGGTCGCTCGCGTTTCACTTGTTGTGACTTAGAAACGCGGGGGTCGCCTGCATTTCTAGGATTGTAACGCGAATGTGAATTCCGCGTTTTAGAAGAAGTTGGTTGACTTGTAGCTTCTTCTGAAAGGCGTTGCAAGGACCGTCGTTCAGTAGTCCTCGCTTTAGCTGTTGTTGGATGTGAAAGTCGTCAGATTGTAACTTCCACTGTAGCTGGTGAAGACTGCTGAATAGAGTTTTCATCGGTTGTTGGAATGTCGTCGAATTGTAACTCTTCTCGCTTTATATGAAAAGTCCTCTATTTGCAGCTTTCGTTTGTTGGCATGAAAGCTATCTAATTGTAGCTTTCATTGTTGAAACTTGATGGGAATCAGTGAATATTTGCTCACAGCTCTCTACCAAGCAACTCACCAACTAAGTCTAACCTTTTATTTCTGAAATCATTACACTGCTCATCAGCATCTCTAATAGTTGCTAATATAATATTGGTCATGTTGTTGTCGCAGCCATCAAGATCAATCATCTCAAACATGAGGTCGTGTTTGTAGCGATTATAATGCTGCGGATGCAATGATTTAGAAATCTCTTCTGTTCTGATTGTAAGGATGAATTCTGCTTCTTGATTTGAAGGAATCATTGCCTTGTAATCTCGTAGGGATCAGCTATTCATTGTGATTTTTAGACAGCCTACAAGAATGATCATTGCTAAGACATTATATCTATCTTATTTAATGTATTTTTTTCATTCTATTCATGAGATTGTTATGTAGTATTATTGGTTTTTTCATCGATATATTGGCCTCCATTGTACACATGGATGCAAACTTCGTTTATCAGAAAGAACCTAGGCTGCGTTTGGGAACTTTGATTTGGATTTGGGAAGTTGATTTAAAATCAAGGGATTTTAAATTTAGGATTTGAAATCCATGATTTAAGAAATCTTTTGTTCGAATACTTTATTAAATGAAAGGATTTGAAATCTTTGATTTCAAAATCTAGTGTTTGGGTACTTTATTATACATGAATTTGAATTTAAAATTGATGAAAATTTATTCTCTTAACTCATCATGTTTACATCAAATGCAATGGAGATGTGTAAAATAGTAACCAAAAAACACAAATTTAGGTAATTTTGGCGATGATAGCTACATTTGCTAAGTTTTTAAATTCATTGCCCACCATAACTTGCAAGAGTTTCAACAAAATGAAAATGAAGAAAACTCTACAAACATATCAAGTATCTTTCAATTTTTCCCGTTAACGTACTTGGACATCACTTTGATATACTCTCCACTAGTATCTTTCACAAAGACATCCAATAAAAGAGCAAATGTACCAAACCACAAACCATCAGATGCCAATATATTAGAGTATACTATAAGCCACAATCATTCACCATAGAAGCAAACACTACAACAAGTGACAATGAGAAACAAAAAAGGTGAGACCAAAGCACAACCACCTTCAGTACAATATATCAGCTCACCAATGCAAACACCAAAAGTAAGAAACTTCACAGGAATCATTTGTCCTCATTAACCCAATGGCACATCTACAACAGTGTACACTACAGGGTTGCAATTTAAAAACGATACCACAGAGAGTATATGCAATTAACCCTTACATATAAGCTACAATCATTCGACAAAGCAGCAAGCTAAATCAAATGACAATGAGAACCGAAAAAGGTGAGACCAAAACACAAGCACTCTCAGCACAATATCATGCTTGACCTGCAAAAAAAAAAACTCATAACGTTGACATTAGAAAAGCCTGAGACTGCTTATGAGAAAAGCACACTGGATATGATCGTAAAAGGATTTGGACAAGAGAAACAATAGCTAATATCAGTTAAACCCATTGAAACTTGGCAATAAAAATAGTACGGGTCGTCGAACGAGCACTCTTGATTACGAAATTATCAAGAGTGGGTTGAGAAGAAAACGACAGAAGAACACAATATAATAATTTGGGTGAAGGAAAATACCTTCTCTAGATTATGAGAATCAATTGGATTACAATTCTCTCTCTCACAATCTCTCTAGATCAAAGAACAACCTCCCTGATCTCTTTTCTGATTACAATTTGAGTAATCTCCCCCTTTCTTCCTAGAAAAGTCGTGTTTCTATTTATACAAAATAGAAATCCTAAACAGTGCAGGAAAACCAGCCCAGGCCCAAAACCCGACTCGCGGTCGACCGCAGAGCCAGGCACGGTCGACCGCGGCCAACACCCGAGACTTAAATAAGTTACAGGGTTTTGGCGGTCGACCGCCGAACCCATCGCGGTCGACCGTAACCAACGACAGAGAGCAGTCTGGGTTACAGGGTTTTGGCGATCGATCGCCGCACCCATCGCGGTCGACCGTGACTCAGTTCAAGCGAATCCTCAGAGCTGTGCACGTTCGCGGTCGACCGTCGTGACACTCGCGGTCGACCGTGAAACAGTAAAACTATTTTTCTCGTGTTCCGACGAATCCTTCGACTTCGCTGCTTCCAACAACTCTGTCCACGACTCCTCTACACTATTCTCAAGATACCATGAGAATCACCTATCCTCAAGCTCCCATGAGGATCGCTAAGCTCCCGAAGAGAAGATACACCCGTATCATGGGTCCCCCCTTTAGGAACTTGAAGTCCCGTTCAAGTTAGAACTTCAGCTAAGGGAACTCGCGAGCCCCTCCTTCTCTGTTGAACCATTTTGCCTTGCTAGAAACCTGACCTTGACGTCCAATGAGAAACGACTCCTTCGTTCCCTGCCTCGTCGTGGTCGTCTTTCATTCTAAAATGCAATCTTCTTTCAGCGGCTTCTCTCATCAAACCACAAGTCTTCAACATGCGATAAGATCACTTTGTCATCACCTTCATCATCCAACAATGGAGGCTCAAACAACTTCAAATACTCGGCATTGATTACCGAATACATGCCTAAGTAAGGCAGCAAGTCTAATCAAAAAGTGTTGTCGCCAATCTGATCGAGAATCCGAAACGGACCATAACGAATAGGCTTCAACTTCTTTCCCTCTCCTTTCAGCCTCTCCTTACTCAATTTAAGCCATACCATATCGCATTTGCCAAAATTACAAGGAACCCGATGTTGATCATGCTTCGCCTTGTATTTAGCTTGTGATTTCTTTAATTGAGCTTCAACCGTGGCGTGAATATTTGCAATCTTCTCGAGAAATCGCTGAGCCCGTTGTCGTTCACTTCCCTCCTTGTCGTCCACTGTGGCTTCACACGAAAACACAAGATCGAACGGGCTTGGCGGTAAAAATCCGTAGCAAGTCTCAAACGGTGACTTTCCGGAAGATCCATTAATAGCCCGATTAAAAGCAAACTACAAATATGGTAAACTCTCATCCCAAGTCTTAGGATGCCTAGAATTATACCCCCGCAACATGTGTACCATAGTCCGATTGACTACCTCCGTTTGTCCGTCTGTTTGTGGATGAAAGGCCGTGCTCTTCTTCAATCTAGTGTCTATCAAACTCCACAGAGAATCCTAAAAATACCCGAGAAACCGGCTATCCCGATCCGAAATAATCGAACTCAGTAACCCAAAGTGCTTCCACACATGCTTAAAGAACAACTGCACTGCACCTGCTCCCGTCACGGTCTTCTTACAAGGAATCAATATCACCATCTTGCTGAAACGGTCCACCACAACGTACAAATAGTCATGCCCGCGCTTCGTAGTCGGTAACCCTCCTAGAAAATCCATGGAGATGCTCTCCCACGGCCTGGAAGGAACCGGTAATGGTAGGTACAATCCCCTCTTCCTGTTAGAAGGTTTTAAAATACAGCATAACTTACACCCTCCAACATACTTGGTCACATCATCAAGCATCCGTGGCCAAAACACATGTCGTCGTAGATTGAGAAGCGTTTTCTGAATGCCAAAATGCCCTTGCACACGCGAGGTATGTGCTTCCCGAATCCATTGTAACCTATCGCCATCCTCCGGAATGCATAGTGATGTCCCACGATACAACAAGCCATCCTCTCCAAGTGCATACTCCCCCCTTCGACCAGCCTTCGCCTGCTCGAACACACTACCGATGTTTTTACTGGATGTATACAGCTGTACATACTCCAAAGGAACCAAGGGCTGAATACGCGTCACCACCAACAAAGACCATACCGGCGGACAAGATAACATATCGGCCAACTTGTTTGTCGCCCCCTTCTTGTACCTGATAATGATGTTGAAAGCCATCAAATAAGGCATCCACTTCATATGCCGTGCCTGCTGTAGCTTCGTTTGGGCATGTAAGAACTCCAACCGCTTGTGATCCGAGTGCACGACCACCTCCTTCCCCAACAAGTACACCCTCCAATGCTTAATCGCCTGATAAAGTGCGTAGAACTCTTTGTCATAGGTCGGGTAGTTCGCAATAGCACCCGAAAACTTCTTAGAATGGTATTCCACCGGCTTTCCATCTTGAATCAACACTGTGCCCATCGCATAACTAGACGCGTCGGTCTCCACCTCGAAAGTCCGCTGCAAATTCGACAGTGCCAACACCGGTGCCTCCGAGATCTTCCTTTTTAGCAACTGAAAAGCCTCCTCATGCGTCCTTCCCCACTCGAATTGAACTTTAGCCTTTGTGAGGCCATGTAACGGTGCCGCATAAGTCAAAAAATATCGAATGAACTTGCGTAAATACTGGCAAGCCCCCATGAAGCTCCTCACCTCAGTCATTGTCTTCGACGTCGGCCACTTCGTGATCACCTCCACCTTGCCTGGATCTATCCTCCGCTAGCCCTTCCCTACGATGAAGCTGAGATACACCAACTCGTCCTTCCCAAACTCGTACTTCTTCCCGTTGAGCTTTAGCTGTCCGTCCTGCAACACTTCAAATACCCTCTCAACATGAACGAGATGCTCCTCCCAAGTCCTGCTGTACATCAAGATATCATCAAGGTAAACTATCACAAGATCCTCTATAAAAAGTCGCAACAAATCATTCATAAGCCTCATAAAGGTAGCCGGAGCGTTGCACAATCCAAACGGCATCACCAACCACTCGAACAGGCCCTGCTTGGTCTTGAGTGCCGTCTTCCAAGTGTCTTCCTCCCGAATCCTCACCTGATGGTAACCAGACTTCAAATCCAGCTTCGTGAAAAACCTCGCTCCCTCCAACTGGCCCATAAGATCATCGATCCGCGGTAATAGGTAGCGATTCTT
>BQKN01000259.1:40714-56816 GCA_022839385.1 Asparagus kiusianus
TAAATCACCAAAGTAACCCAAGTGAAACTAAATATCTACAACAAGAAAATAATCACAAATTAAATAATCTTAATACGAAGGACAATGATATAGTTCGCCTAGGATCAAATTATCGTATAGTTTACATACAAATCGAACATAACTGTAATTTAAAAGGTCTAATTTGGGCAACTATGATGAATAAGATGAAAGAATCACCGTTGTAACTTTGAAAGTATATTACCATAATCACAAGCCGAGAAGATCGAAAAAAGCACTTACATATTACACCGATGTTGAAGAAAAAAAAGGTTTTGGAGCTAAATAGCTGCAACAATTCAATCAAACAAAATATTATTAACACTATATAAACCCTAGATCAGATCTAGGGTTTCAACTGTAGGGGAGAGGCAGGGGGAAGGGGCAGGGGGAGAGGCGGCGGGGGCGCCGGGGGGGAGGCGGCGGCGGGGGGAGGCGGAGAGGGGGAGATCGAAACCAGAGAGAGAGAGGATTGCGAAAATTCCGCTTTGTTAAATGATCGGGTCGAGATTTGATAAATGACAAAGGGTGGGTGGAATTTGAAATCAGTAGTTTTGGGCTTTCAAATTCCTCTTTGTTAAATCAATTGATTTAAAATCTAGGTCCAAATCAGAACCCAAACTAGATATTTGGATTTGAAATACCCTGGATTTTAAATCCAAGCCCATATCCAAGTTCCCAAACACACCCTTAGTTTATCAGAAACATTGAAATTTTTGGGTTATCATTAATGAACATGTGAAATTGTTAGCCTGAATACCGAGACGTGTTGGTTGGACTGACATCCGCCAACCATTACAGTGTGCAGTCTACTCAAAGAGCACAACCACACGACTCTTTCGCTCTGGAGTTGCGGCAGTCCACGGTTTACCGCGGACTATCGCCGGATCTAATTTGCCAAGTATGTTGACGATGAGCTTCTGCTCAAAATTACCACATAAAATTTTTGCACAGCGGCGTAAATATGTTTCTTTTTTGTATTTCTGCTGGGAGTCAGAGAAGATTTCTTTTTTACTTCAGAACTGAATGAATATGAGAAAAAATTCTCTATTTACATTACTTCAAGACGAATCTCTCCGGAAAATATCATAGCTCCAAAACAAAATTAAGCAATACCTCACGCAAACAACATAGAACATACAATTTAAAGAACATAATGTCCACTTATAAGCTTTTTAGGCATAAAAATATCCTACAGTGTACAGACTCCAAGCAATCATGAGAAAGGATTATACCAATGTAAGATACTAACGTTCACAGAAATATCTGCATTCTACCCGCGAATGAACAAATCTGAGACTGATATAAATATGAACATTGGCATTTGTACCGCGTGCAGAATCGAAGTAGCAACAATTTTCATATTAAGGGATCGTTGGATGTGCAAAAAATTATAACCGCAAGCATTTTCTGTTCAAGGACCAAATTGGAATTGGACGGGAGAAAACGAGATGAAACACTTTTACATGATTCAGCTAATCAATAAAATAACTCTGCAATGCCAATATCTACTAAACTGATCGTGCTTAGAATCAACTGAACACTGTACTGATGAATACAACTCAACAGTGACCCGTTCACATTCACAAGACAGTTACTCATAAAACTAAGAACCACCAAAAGCATTGCAGAAAACAGTGACCCGTTCACATTCACAAGACAGTTACTCGTAAAAATAAGAACCACCAAAAGCATTGCAGAAAACACTACATGCATCCTAAGAAAAGCAAAACAACTACTGATCTTTCTTCTTGCCGTCCTTAAGCTGTCCTCTTTTGCGGATATTGAGGCAGAATCCAAGACGCCAGTTGTCAATTGCTGATTCGGGAAGAAGTGAAAGAAGACACCAGATGACAGAATGCGGCCAGTAGGGAGTGCATCTTGGTTCATATCCTATCCACCCCAGTGCAGCTCGAGCATAAGTATCTGACGATGGCACCAAAAACGATGACCTCCTTATTGATGCCATCTTTGTCGCTACATACAGAGGTACCTAGTTGCAACAACAAAAAAAATCAGGTCAAACACAAAACATAACAAAGGGATCTTAATGTCATAAATGTCAATCTATCCTTTCAAGTATCACTTCTGTGAGTTTCCGTTGGTAAATTCTAGATATATGCACATTAGCAGAGACCATGACCCTCCAAGATCAAGTTAAAGTCGTAAATGTCAAATCGAAGTGATTATGATTTGTACTTCAGAGTGCATACTGATACACCGGTGTATACTTTCATGTGCTTCACTATGCACATGATGCCTGAGAACTGGATACTATATATAGCCTAAAAGCCGAAAGAAAATTGTAGATACCATTTAAGCTATGGTTCTCTAAATGCTTAGATCTTCTATTACATTAGATCTTCTATTTCATTAACGCTTAGATCTTCTATTTCATTAATCACTTGAGGCAAGAGAATTCTGTAATAATGTAACATCTTTCAAACATATCTTTAGTTAAAAAGATCAGGAACACCCGTTGTCACTGACCCATCATATTCAGATTACTATAGGTAGAAGAGCTCATACAATTCATAATAATAGAAATATAATAGAGTACTTCTCTTTTTATGATGCAACACAAATTCAAATATTATATCTGATGTAGATGTAAACAGATAACTAGAAACTAGATTTGATCTTCTCTCTTAGGATATTCATAGGATATTTCAATTCATCTTTTAGATTGAGTTATCTAGGCTTCAATTTTAATTGTATTAGAATAAATTGAGTTTGAATTTTAAGTTGTCTTAGAGATAAGTTTCCAAATATATTTAAAAAGTTGTGATTTTCATTGTTTTCAATCAGCAGAAAATTTATGAAATAAATTTGAGAAAAGTCTTTAACGTTAGATTTGCTAGTCTGCTGGGCATGTGATTTGCCAAGTGTGTGAAGCCAAATAATGATTGAAAGATGGTACTGGCTTCCCCTTCTTCTCCAGTAAGTGGTATTGGCTGGTGTTTCATGTTAAAGTGATACATCTGACCAGATCTACACAGAAGATATTAGATATGCGAATTCAGTGGACTGAGATGAATCATCAAATTCGAGCTTAGTTGTGACATTGGTTCCCTGATCAGGAACAGGATTTCTGCTCAAACTCAGAACTTAGTTTTCCTCGGGTGTAGGTTCAACCCTCATGGTTACAAAAGAAAGAATCTCATTATATTCGAGGTCCGGTGTGACATCCTTTCGCTGTCTGGATCAGGAATTTTGTTTTCTACAGACCGAGATTTCAGTGATCATGATTTCAGAAGCAATAGAACTAGTAGATTTTGTTTTCCTAAGTTTGGGATTTTTCAGAGGTCATGCGGAAGCAATATAACCAATAGATTTTTTTTGTTACTGAGATCAGCATTTTCAACAATCATGATTGAAGCAGTGTTCACAAGCAGGAAGAGCGCTCATGAGTGAAGAAGAAAGAGAAGCAGAGGGTTCTTTCGCTATTGGCTATATTGCTTGAACTCCCAATCTTCAATCACATTTGAATCCCTGATCACGGAACCGATGTCACAGCTAACCTTGAATTTGATTTTCGAACAACATTATCTACTCTAGTATGCATCGGATATAATTTTCGAAATTGTCATGCAACAGTCTGAATGTTATATTTGTAACGTAGAATTTTTGGAGGGCACAAAGGATCAGCAGAAGAGTTTAACATAAAGGAAAAGTTTTTGTTAAAGAGACTCAGCAAAAATTTTAGCCTGTAAACACCACATAAATTACAGGAATAGGAAAAATCTTTCATTTGTTCTAAGAAGATAAAGTTGAAGATTTAAAAAGACAAAATTGGCGGGGCGTTTCTGTACCTGGCACTGCACATCTATCCCCTTGTTCTTGTATTCTACATAGAGGCATCTCGAGAATTGATCAATGTACCTGAAAGAAAATGTCCACCTCTTGTTAAAGAAAATCATAAAAAAGATGATAAAGGAAGGCATCCACTCATCATTTCTTTAAATTTGCTCCATGGTAATAATAAAATAACGAGAAAAGGAAATACTGTTAACTAGAGAGGGGTCAGGAGCAAGTCCTTTGCAAGTAAGAACTTATAAAAGCGAACATCTTACAATTTAGTTTGACTGAAAGAAGCTCTAGCAAAACTTAACATAACCGGGAATATTAGCACTTCATTCATAGGTTAGATTGTCAGTCTCAAATAGAAAGTTGTTCAGTCAAAATAACAACCTCACAAAAGATTCAACAAAATAGTACACCAAAAGTCATTCTGGGTCTTTGATCACTGAACATCCTTTTTTTGTTCTTCTTATTTTTTGCTCATGGCCAGATAGGTGGACATGTTGGTATTCTGACTGTGGTCGGGCGGTTTTTCTATTTCTTCTTTTAAGGCAGTGATATTACTACCACAGGTAGTAATGCAGAAAACTATCTTAAGCATAATTTCTAAGAAGAGGAATGGGTTTGTCCATTTTTACATTTACTTTTAAGATGATTGAGGGCAAAGTCATGATGGTTTTCTTGAATTAAAATGATAACTCAAGTTACAGAAGATAGAAACAAAATTTTCACTCCACAAACTAAACAAGGCATTCACATCAGAATTACAAAATAAGAAAAAAAATGTCTATTGTGATTTATACAGTAGGATGATTAATTAGGTTTATGCCCTATGTAAATACTAGCTAACATAATTTTATATTTGCAACTCTATCCTGACCTACACAATATATCAAAGAGAATATTTTCTTGTAAAATCTTACCTACTAAATAATGATCGGTTTGTTATAGAATAGGTAGTAAATTCCACTAATAAAGAAATGTCAAAGATATCAAAGTCCAAAGAAACCCTTGAAGAAGTGAAGAACTACCATTTGGATCAAAGCTGAACTAGATTTTTCTATGCTTTCTAAAGAACTATAATCAAACTTTTGAATGTCTACAAAGGTAAAAGATCAGAGCTCTTCAATCATTGCAACAAATGAATGGATAATCAACATAACTTTCAATACCACAGACTCTAGGAAATTGTTAAACCGGATGGAATCCTGGATCTTAATAGAAGACAAAAATAGTACTAATCATACTATAGTTCCTTAATGAAGCCCGCTAACTTTCAATACCACAGACTCTAGGAAATTGTTAAACCGGATGGAATCCCGTATCTTAGTAGAAGACAAAAATTGTACTAATCATACTATAGTTCCTTAATGAAGCCCTGAAAAGCTGATGGTGGCTCGTGAACTAAATTTTTTAATAAATTGACAGCTGGAATTTTCCCAGCATTCAGCAACCACCTGAGTCTATTTACATAAAACAAATCACAAGAGAGCTGATAGTTTCCATTGTTCCACCATACAAACTAGTAAAATAATAGGAAATGTGCAAAAGCTTTCCTTTCTGAATTTGCAACAAAACAAGGATTTTCATTAATTTTGTTATTGTGATTAAAACACCACCACAGCTGATGATAGAATATTAAAAACTATTATTTTGATAAGTACATATAAGTAGATAGCTCATTACAAATTCCATTATAAACTAAATAGAATACCATAGAATCATAGGGAAAATACCATTATTTCTACATGGTCGAAAGCAAAAACAAAACTTCACCCAGGGAAGAGGGGAAAAAAAGAAGCCACCACAAGAAAATAACATGATAATACCATGCACAGTTAAAAGAAGGGCTTTTGCCAATACAGAAGTACAGAGTATTCCCACTACATGAATAGCAAAAGGAGGGGTAAAACAAGGGTATTCCAACTACATGTGATCCATCACACCTGGAAAATGCAAATTCCATGGGAATCCTCAATTAATGACAAAAGTTAATAAAAAAACAGAAGTGGAGTAAGTTCCATGCATACTGTTATTAGAGATCTTCCTACAGATATGCATACATATAACATGGGTAACCAATGAGATATCCCTAACCATCTTTTTTTACATATCACGTTAAGTGCTTATTCAAAATGACACTTCACCAATTTGACTTCCACTTAAAATGATGAAACAAATTTCTCAATTTGTCTGTGGTTTATATTTTCCTAGGCAGAGCTCAATTTTTGCCTTCAGCATTTATCTTAACAGTCTGCTAATGTCCTCATTGCAACCTCTATCAAATTTAGTTCAAGTTTCTAAGGAATTCTGAGGCATAAGCATTACATATGTGTTAATGTGAAAAGAAATATGTGTGAATACAAACTCGCAACATATTAACAATCATTACTCTAGCAATCATTACTCAGCTATCTTTTTTTAACAAATATTTCATATTTATATTCAGTTAATTTTTCTTTAAAAAATGCCTACTTTTTAATGAAATGCACTAGATTAAGCATATTGGAAATTTTGTTTCAATACTATACTGTAGTATCCCGCAAGTATCCCTCTTAATCACTCAATTAAATTGACTAGGTTACACCATATAAGCTAGGTGATATATTCCAATGCAGAATTGTTATTATTCTTTCATCTCCTCATTTGATGATATATGTTAGCAACCACATAATTTAAGCTCCGCAGCTCCAGTAACTGCGGCGGGAGGCTAGGGTGCCTCTAGCTACATATCTTGCTGCTTTTTGGTTATGCTATGGAATTCTCCCTGGTAACTAAACCGTGAGCCATTTCATCTTGTTTCCTATACCTTCTATCCAATGCACATAATCGATTCAAATTCGTTGTTCACATAAGAAATTTTAATGTAAGCTAGATGGTTGTAACCCTTGAAAAGGACAGACTAGTCCATCCATCGACATTACATGGCGCACAAGTCAATCTCACTACGGCATTTCAACAAACACCTGACCTACAAAATCAAAAAACCACAACAAAATAAAGATAAAGTCACAGAAAAACTCACGCTTTGGTCGCCGCATACACCGCATAAAGCGGATCGGACGGGATGACAATCGCCGCACCCGATCCGATATTCACAATCGCCCCTTTCTTCCTCTCCACCATCCCAGGAATCACAGCGTGAGTAACCCTAGTGACCCCCTCAACGTTCACCTTCACCAAATCCCTCAACAGCCCGTCGTCAACCTCGTGAAAGTACCTCGCGTACGGGTACGAAACCCCCGCATTGTTGACAAGAATCCCAATATCTAACCCCTTAATCTTTTCTTTAATCCTCTCAACCCCTTCGGCGATGTCGCCGGAGAAATCCATGACGACTGTTTCGATCTGGATCGAGTTGTATTTGGATTTGATTGAGGAGGAGACTTCTTGGAGTTTGGATGGGTTTCGGCCGATGAGGACGAGGTTGAGGCCCTTCCGGGCGAACTGGAAGGCGAAGGACTTGCCGATGCCGTCGGTGGCGCCGGTGACGAGGGCCCATGAGCCGTACTTCTTGAGGTTCTTTGAGGGGCGGAGGAAGGTGACGAAGGTCCAGCGGAGGAGAGAGAAGGAGAGGCGGAGGAGAGAGAGGAGGCCGAGGAAGATGAGGGCTTGGAGCCAGGTGGGCTGGGCCCTGAGGGAGGAGAGGAGCGCGCAGGCCTCCATGGATTTGATTGGGTTTAGAGAGAGAAAGATGGGATCTTGGGAGAGAGACAGAGAGAGAGTAGCCAAGACTTGTTTATAGAGAGTTTGATTATGGTTGAGATTGTTGAAGGTGGGTGAGCTGAAAACAGAGGAGGAAGTGACAAGTGATGAAACTTAATGAGGCAGTTGGGGGTAGACATGGGTCGATTGTCTTCAATTAAAATCAAATGTGGCCAGTGAGCATAGCGTTGTGGGTTTTAAATCTTAGTAATCGCAAAAACTACTCCTTAATTTATTAAATTAGGGGGAAAATACTATTATGATCAACAAATCATCAACTTAGTGGGTAAAACATTCCCATTTAATTGATAATTTTGTCATTGAAGTTACAATTTAGCCTATTAAAGTTAATAATTAATTAATTGGGCGACATAGTAGGTCACATGGCAAAGCTATGTTGCTCCATCATTGGGTATATAAGCAAATAACCCTTTTAGATATTACTTCAGTCTTTAATATTTTTATGTTAGTCTATCAAATTACGAAAACTGCTATTAGGTCCCCAAATCTTATGACCTATTTCAAATGTAGTCTCTACCATCATTAAAATTGCTATTAGGTCCCTCTAATTTTTATAAGTTTCAAATTAATTCCTTTAATTATGAGCAACACTAGCAAGATAAATGAATTGGGAAACCCCTAATTGCAATTGACTAGTGATAACTAGAATACTCTTTGCAAACTCATTTCATAGCGGATGAGAGAAAGGTGTGGAGATGTTTATTTTAATGTTCTCAAAATTGATGACTCATAAAAGAAGCTCATATTTCTCTCTCTTGTAGTATGAGTAGGGGTGCATTCGGTCCGGATACAGCTCTGATATGATGCTTATCATATCCATATCCGCTTACCCATCTTGGATAGGATACGAATACAGATCTCGGTAAGAAAATTTCATATCCATATTCGCTAAAATTGGATACGATTATGGATATACATTCGGATATATAAAGCAGATATACATGCGGATACAAAACGAATATGAGAAAACTTGATAGTATTGCGAATAATACAGTTCATGTAATACAAAAGAGTTTGTTAATATGTTAACTGAAAAATTAAGATTAGACATCTTGATCATCAAAATTAACCACAAATCCATAATTTAAGAATCGAAACTATCATAAGAGTATGACTAACATGTTTTCGGATATTTCGGATACGGATATGAATATTTTACTGCAAAGCCATATCAGTAACCATATTCTATCAATTATAGATTTAAGTAACCATATTCATACCCTAACGGATACGATTACGGATATTTTCTCGGATACGAATACAGTTTAGCTCCCCTAAACGTGAGAATAGTTTAGAAGAGAATTCTGTAGTTAACACTATTCATAATTTTAATGAATTGAAGGACAACTTTATAAGTACTAAAGGTTTAAAGTGTTGTGCTTCGAGGAACTAAACGAAACACCGAGAGAGAAGACCAAACAAACCAAAATAACGGCACAAATACAAACACACCAATTTTATGTGGTTTGGCAAGTTGCCTACGTCCACGGGGCAAGAAGGGGATGAGTTTTCACTAATAAAGAAGAAGAGTACAAACTGAGATTATAAATCACTCAAACTCACCAATTAATCTCAACAACAAAGCTCTTAATCTCTCAAACAAAACCCTAACCAATACCTCTAGAAAATACCTCTTTTCTGTGCTCCAAATATCCCCACAACAGCTCTCCAGAAACCTTAAAATATGTTGGTATTTATATCAAACACCAAACCAATTCAGAACAGGAAACTACAAATTTGGGTGTGACCCGATACGCGATCGACCGCGGCGGTCGACCGTAACAAATGATAGAGCCCAAAAAACAATTGTAGGCTTTGGCGGTCGACCGCGACAGTCGACCACACCCAACTCCAGACTCTCGGGTTTGGATTACAGGGTCTGGCGGTCGACCGCACCAAGACCTGAATCAAGTCCAGGGTCCGTGCACGAATATGGTCGACCGGCCTTGCACCGCGGTTGACCTCACACCGCCAAAAACCAATTCCTACTTCCAAAACCTATTCTAAACCAATTCCTTCGCCAAATTTACAATTCTCCACCTCGACAAAGTTTTTCTCAAAACTGAGCCGACACCAATACCAACCAAAATTCTCACTTGTTGCATCCAGTACGAAGTGGAACAAATTCACGACAACAGACCCAATCCACAATAAGTCGAGACCCAAATGAGAATGTGACCAGTCTCCAAACATCGGTATCAACTCACCAAACCGGCTGCATCATAAAATGACTACCTACGTATCCTCTTGTCCAAGGAATCAAGCCTTCACGTAGTTCCCCAAATAGCCTCCAAAGGCCCTCAATCAACTAGAAGAGTTTTCAATCCTTCTCCAATATCACCAACAAATCTGTAACTGATAACTCTCCCAATGGTCCCAAAATGTAACGAACCAAACACCTCCACCTGAGGTGAACCAACGGCCATAGCCAAATCCAAACTGTGTCCATCAACTGCACTCGAATCAACCAACTCATCATCTGCATCCAAATCAACATGATCCCCAAACTAGGTCACCTCAGCTGGAATCCCAAACGATGCAGTATGATCTAGAATATGTAGAGTAATATCCACCCAATGTGGAGTTACATCACCCTTCACCCGCTGCAATATCCCAACAATCTGATCAACATTCTCCACCTGCCAAGATTTAAATGTGATATACCTACTCAGAACAAAATCAGAGACCCTCACCTGATAACCAAACGAGTCTCTGAATCCCAAATGTGCACTCGGATCAAATCTCACATCCTGTGACCATACGTTGGGCAACTAAACATCCGAAGTATCCCAAAATCTAAAGTAGCTCCACCAGATCCAAATACACCAAACGCAACAGTCGGCAACCTATGAATAAGATGATACCAATATGTTGAAGCTCCAATACCAAAACTAATGCTTGACATCAACCGTCGATCCTCCTCCAGCAAGGAACGACCCATCAAAACTTTCATCTCATCTCGTTGCCCCCATGTTTCCTCTCCAATGAAGTGTCTCAAACTGCCATGAGCTTGACATAAACGCAAGAAAGAACCTCTACCAAAAACAAAGCAACATGTTACCTTTCTGCCAATACACTTCCTCCATCTGTTGTTGACTACTAGGACTTCATACCAACGGGAGTTGGTTGCAACCCGCAAATGCTTAGAACAGTCACCAACACAGGAAACCAAATACCGATTACCTCTCAATAATGCATCCTTGGAAGGTCCCCAAATGCATGAATGAACACCACCTAGAAGTCCCCTTGCTCGATGAATAGAAGTGTCAAACTCTACCTCGGTCTCCTTGCTCATACCAACGTGCTCATAGGACTTCAATATGCAGGTCATGATACTCCTCAACAATCCATGCACAGCACTAATAATCGAATAACCCAGTCTTAACAAACGCCATAGTTTAGCCAAATCCAAAGAAGTCGTCAGCTCTCTACCAATCACCGTGCTCCCATTCAAATAGTACAAATTCTTCCTCCTGACGCCCTTCATCACAATCATGGACCCAAATGTGACCTTCAAAGATGCATCCTCTAAGGTCACCCGATAGCCTGCTGCCTCAAAAACTCTAAGTAAAATGATGATTTTTCAACTACAGAACGAACATCACTTCATCCAACTCCTGAATCACCCCGTCACACATCCTAATACGAACGGTACCGATACCACCAATAGGGCATTCATGATCATTGCCCATGGGAACGACATCCCATCTTTCTAACTCCTCAAAGCTTGAGAACCATTCCCTCATAGGGCAAATGTGG
The DNA here is from genome assembly GCA_022839385.1 of Asparagus kiusianus. Taxonomy (NCBI): domain Eukaryota; kingdom Viridiplantae; phylum Streptophyta; class Magnoliopsida; order Asparagales; family Asparagaceae; genus Asparagus; species Asparagus kiusianus. The sequence goes on from BQKN01000259.1 coordinate 52,019, forward strand.
TAAGAAGTACTCGAATCCAACATCCACTTTGTAGAGTCAGCAACACAAACTAACGGTAGTGCAAAGCATGATAGATCAAAGAATCCGAATCTGAATTTTCACCACTAGCCTTGTAACATTCACCTCTGAAGCTTGAATAACTTTCCCTTTATTCTTCCCGGCTCGATCTGTCAACTTTGGGCATTCGGCTTTCCAATGTTCATCCTCTTTACAAAAGACACACTGATTTCTACGAACTCCAGGATATGCCCCTCTAGACTGTGACCTCCTATTTCGGTTTGGACTCTTTGCTCTTGTGACCAATGCTCCTGCTACCGGCTCAATTAAAGTCTCCTTATCTTTCTTCCGAAGCTGATAATTCATAAGTACAACGGTGACCTCACTATACTGTTAGACCCTAGAGGGGGGAGTGATTAGGGTCTTATGCTAATCTAATCCGATTTTATGCCAATTAAAAACTATTAACAAGTTATCCTAGCAAATATAAAATACAACAAGATATATGAGCTAGGATAAGTAATATGAACTAATGAATATATCCTAGTAATAAGATATACTATGAGATATATGCAAGGATATACAAATTAACACAAGGGTAAAATAAACATTATACAAATGTGATAGGGAATATGAAGAGCAATACACAAAGGTGATATAAGATATGAACACAAGAATAAGTGCGTCTATGCAAACTCAAACAAACGATATGATTACGGAGTTCGGACCTTCCGTCCTACGTCTCCGCTCCCCACTCCCGGGGAAAAATCCACTATCACGACCGGGTTTTCTACGCTCACCCGAATAACGTTTACAACCACACTATGTCGGTTTTCAACGCTCACCGATCAACGTACACAATCACTCACAATGTCGGTTTTCAACGTTCACCGATCAACATATACACTCACACTCACAATGTCGGTTTTCAATGTTCACCGATCAACGTTCACTCCTCACACTCGGTTTTCTAGCTAATCGAAAACTTTACAATCTCACAATGTATCAAACAACAAATTTGTTCTCTACAAAAGATGAGAACACAATTATGCTCACTCTCAATTGTTACAACTCCCCACAACCTAATTATACAATGTATGTCAATACAATAAGCTCAATGGTTGTGTGTGTAAGCAATGAGAAAATAAGATCAAATCTAAACTCAAATAGCAAACTAGCAATAATAATAATATGAAAATCAATAATAATATTGCTAGAGAAAAGCGTTAGAAAACTTCTCTATAAACACAAAGAGAGGATGATGAGATATTGAAGATGAACTCCTCAACAATTGATGTAAGCTCCTCTTTGTAAAGGAAAATCCCAAACTTAAAACAAACTAAATAAACTTAAACCCTTGTTAAACCTTGTTTAAAAAACTTCTTGGGTTATTCTACAACTAAGGTATAAGGGGGTATTTATAGCCTCCCAAAACCTCAGCCAAAAACCCCAAACAAAAGACCAAAAAGCCCACCCTCAAATGGCTCTGGAAACTAGCCGTTGGAACTGAAAAAACAATGCGGCGGTCGACCGTGGGAAACTCGTGGTCGACCGCGAGCAACTAAAAGGCAAAACTGGGCTTTTGAAAAGCTGACGGTCGACCACGACAGTCGACCGTGAAACTTTCTGGACTGCATACGGTTGACCGCCACGGTTGACCGTGAGCCAAGAAAAAACATACTGAGTTTCTGAACTCAGGGGCGGTCGACCGTGGCGGTCGACCGTAAACTGACATATGCATAAATCTAATTTTTGAATTTAAAACTCTGTTTAAAAATATCAAATAAATTCAGAAAAATATAAAACTTTGGGAAATGATTATAGACATGATAATACACATGCTACAAAAATTGTTTTTCAAAAAGGACTTCCCAAATGAGAAATATCATCATTTTGTAAAATATTCCAAAACATGAAAATGTAAACATATGAATTTTGACATTTTAGCTTAACCATGTTTTGAAACAATATAAAATGATTTTGTAGACTTAATAAAAGATATATATGATTATTGTAAGTCTAAAAACTAAGAATACAATATTTTCACAAATATGCATATTCTATGCAATGTTTTCTAAAATAAATATGAAATATGTAATCTCATATTTATAAACATGGACCAAAACACATGTATGTATATATATAACTATATATATGCATAGAAACCAAAACTTATGTGTGTGTGTGTGTGTGTGTGTGTGTGTGTGTGTGTGTGTATAGATAATTAAGCTTAGAGTACTTAACACACATAATATAAATTCCTAAACTAAATTACCCAAGCTTGATCTTGGTCTTTATTGTAGCTCAACTTGGTACACATTACGGATGAAGCTTGAACTTGGATCTTGAACTTAAATTGCATAGGCTTCAAGCCGACATTCTGCCAACCTCCATTGGATATGATCGTTGTGACGCAATCCATCCAACCTCCAACTCGTTGTTTTTCTAGAATAAATGCGAAACATAAACACTAGACAAACAACATTAGAAGTAAATTGTTTGTTAAACGTCATCAAAACAAGAAGGCTAACATATACGAAAGAGATGCTTTCCCATTAATCAGAGTAAGGATGAAGGTCTTATATTTCTCGCTAGATAAGGGACTCAACAATAACAATGCATTGTCCTCATCTTCAACCATAACATCTACATTCGCTAAATCCGCAAGAAGCTTTGTGTAGTGGTTCATTTGATCACCAATGGAGGTTCTTTTCTTCAATTGGAAGCGGTAAAGCCTTTTCTTTAAATGTAAGCGATTTTCCATACTCTTGGTCAAATACTTGCTCTCAAGGATCTCTCAAATCTTCTTTGCTGAAGTCTCATTGATCATATCATATTTAAAATCTTGAGTTAAACAAGATCTAATCACACCACACGCCATTCGATTTATTTTCTTCTAAACATTTTCCTCAATATCGTCCGATTTCTCGTCCAACTCCAATGTATCTTCTAAATTTTACGTGTTGAGCGTATCTAAGACTTCACATCTCCTAAGACCAAAATTATTAGTACCATTAAACTTCTCTATGTTTATCTTTATAGAGTGGATATTCAAGCTTTGGACGGTCTTCACGCTATAAGTATCCTCCACAACTCCTTCTTTCTCGGTCATCTTTCACAAAATACCAACAAACCAATACGGAACAAACGAAGACCTTATCCAAGTTAGTTGACACCAGCAGACCTCTCGATTCTCTTTATCATGAGGGGGGCATATATTGAAGTAGCTACAAATTGCTAGCTAGAAGGTCTATGAGTAAGGATTGCCGACACAGCAAAACCTTCAACTGAGGGATGCAACTCCGTCGTGTTTGTGGTCCCCTCAAGTGGCATATTCTCCGCCAAGGTAGCAGCGACCCCCGCTTCAACCACCCTAACTCCCGCATTGTTCAACAAAATACAGGGCTGCCCGCTGTCATCAATGGTGAGTCTCCCAGCAAGGTGCGAAAAGTATGCTAGCACTCTGCACAGTCCTTCAATGATCAGGCCTCTATCACTTCAATTAGTTCATGGTAGTTTTGAAAGTTCATGCTAGTTTTATCTAATAAAAAAAGTTTATGGTAGTTCTGGGCAAAATATCTCCTAGTTCATGGTAGTTTGGTATAAGTAAATTTACCCTTTCTTATTTAGTACAAAATGTGGCTGCATCCCAGACTCAAAACACAAAGTTTGTGGCTGCGTCCCAGACTCAAAACACAGAGTTCGTGCTGTGTTCCAGACTCAAAACGCAGAGTTCGTGACTGCGTTCCAGACTCAAAATGTAGAGTTTGTGGCTACATTCTAGACTCAAAATGGTTTTAAAACCGTTCAACAAACTATAGGGCTACCCGCTGTCATCAACGGTGAGTCTCCCATCAAGGTGCGGAAAGTACGCCAACACTCTGCACAGTCCTTCAATGATCAGGGCTCTATCACTTCAATGATCAGGCGTCTATCACTTCCATTAGTTCATGGTACTTTTGAAAGTTCATGCTAGTGTTGTAAATGCCCTCGCAAGACCATACACAATTTCATGAAGCAATCTGGATACATACGATATACTCGACGAAAATCACGTGGATTACTCTCCATCTTAGATTTCAAGTATTGAAGATGCAAGGTCCGTAATGCCATGTCTGAGTTGGGAAATGAGTAGATTTAACTCCTCTTGTGATATGAGGTGCGAGATACTCATAACTAGACCTCCTATTTGTGCAGCCATGTTGATAATGCGAATGAGGAGATAATCGGTAGTATCCTATACGTTGTCATTAGTACTCAAGAAACCAGTTCCAACAACATTTGAATTTAAAGATAAACTAAATTGATTGTTTCCAAATGAACAATAATAACATGATTTGTCCAATACAGAAACAGAAATCAAATTTCGTCTAAAAGACGATACTACAAAAGTATCTTTTAAATCCAAATAGAAACTAGTTCCTAATAGCAACCTTTGATGTTGGCCTCTTTGTTTTGATGATGTTTAACAAACAATTTACTACTAATGTTGTTTGTCTAGTGTTTGTGTTTTTCTATTTATTATAGACAAACAACAAGTTGGAGGATGGATGGAATAGAGCTTCAATGATCATATCCAATGGAGGTTGGCGGAATAGTAGAGTGAAGCAATATACATTCAAGTTAAAGATACAAGTTCAAGCTTCTTCATCAAGTGTACTAAGTCAAGCTTATTGAAGATCAAGATCAAGCTTGGGTAATTTAGTTTTAAGTTTTATATTATGTATGTTAGTACCTTAAGCTCAATCATATACATACATACACGTTTTGGTTTCGTATATATATATATATATATATATAT
>BQKN01000259.1:66816-139669 GCA_022839385.1 Asparagus kiusianus
ATGATCCTTAAAGAAAATAATAAAAAATTAAAATTGGATCATGATTCTTTAATTTTAAACATTGGTAAGTTAAATCATGAGAAAGATAATGCCATGCTAGAAGTAGAATACATTAGAAATGAATTTGATTCTTTTAAGAATAACCATACATGCTCTACTTCTATTATCAATGATGTTGTATCTAATGATGAGTTGAATCATGTGAAAAACCTCATATCTTGTTTAGATTCAACCTTAAAAGCATGCATTGTTAAAAATGATAAGCTTATGGACTTATGTGCAAAGTCACGTGTTAATTCTTCTAAATCCAACACTCACTATGCACATATGTATAACAAAGTTTACAAATGTTCCATTTACGGCCGAAAAGGCCATTTAGCTAAATTTTGCTATGATGCATGCAAACCCACGAAATCTAATGTTCCTTATGCATCCCATCAAGCTTCATCTTCATGTACACATACACATTCATATGCTCATACTCATAAAGTTCATCATAAGCATGCTAATGTGTTTAAATGTGATTTTTGTGGTAGATTTGGCAATTTGGTAAAGTTTTGCTTTGATTTGAGAAAATATTCAAATTTGCGAAAATTTTCAAATAAACCACGTTTGTTTAACAATGTTTCTAATTTGCAAAATAGTTTTAAAAGACAATCTTTATTTGCAAATAATTCCCGTGCACGAGCTAAAGGTCCACAAAAACAAATGGATCTCTTTCATTGCACAAATTACAATCGGAAGGGTCATTTGAGTAAATATTGCTTTGACCGTGTTAGTGCACTACATATGTCCAAGAGAGTTCATAACCCTAGGGCTTTGAGCTTAAAAGATAGGGGTCATGTCCCTAAATCTCTTGGTACCAAGAATTCTTGGGTACCAAAACAAATTTAATTTTTAAACCAAGTATTTTAGTGTTTTCCTTTTCCTTTTCTTGGTTTTGAAAATTATGATTTAAAATCTTTTAGTTATGAAAACAATTTTTCTTTTATCAATCTTTTATTTTCATGATTATTAGTTTTGATGAGAGGATTGTGTTTATATAACCCTCCGGGTTTATTAGGTGTTTATTCCCAAATCTTGTTTACCGGGTCCTAAAATCTAGTTGCCTCTCTTGATTTTTTTAAATCAATGATGTTTTGGTTTTATGATTTAAATTTTGATTTATGATTTCATTTGATTGATTTTTTTCATTTGAAAATATTTTGCATGATTCTCATGTTCTTTTTCTTTTGATTTCATAAATCTACCTTTACACATGGTTTTAATGTTCTTTGATATGAGACACTATTTTTCATATTGATATATCCATATGTGTTCTCATTATCTTTTTCGTATGTGAGGAGTGTTTAGCATATTTTCCATCTATGCTTGCTCACATATGTTTGCTATGATCTTCATTTCATATATTCTATATGGCATTTTGATAGGGGGAGCAATCCTTATACTTGTTTTATACTCACCCATGCATATTGATAGGGGGAGCTTTCGCTCTTTTTAATCTTTTGTCCCCTTTTTGATATTGTCAAAGGGGGAGAAATATTATGAGTATATTCTGTTTGTTTATATGTGTTTGTGGAAAATTTGAAGTAAAAAAGACAATAAAGGAAAAATTGGTTTGTATTCCTTTGATCTCAATTACAATTTGGATTCCGATTACAAAAGAGAGGAGAATGAATTTGATTCTCCCCTTTGTTTAAATCTGGGTTCTTCACGGTGACGATGGAGTGCCTCCCTCGAATGCTCGCGTCGAGTTTGCTCTCCGTTGACGATCCGAATGTCTTGATTCACTGGATCGATATCTTCTCCTCACGATTTGACGCTGTGGAGAACTTGCGTGGCAAGTTTGAAACTCTGACCGAGTTTAGAAGAACTTGCAGAGCAATTTGGAAACTCTGGACAAGTTGATAACTCAGATCGAGTTTAACTTTGAACGAGTTTGAACTCTTGAAAAAGAGTTGATTTGAACCGAAAAGTCGATTAATAAGCCCAGTATTCAAGCTCCACGATGATCTGCTCAAGAGACTTCTTCTTTGCTATCGAAAGAGAAGATGAATTGGAGATGCCCTTTCCTGCTCTCTAGATCCGAAAAATATTCAAGGATCCAAAGATAATCTGCCAGCCCCTCTGAAGCTCCTCCAGATCCAAAAATAACGATCCTTAAACTCCATTGAGTTTCTGGTATTTATAGGGGATTAAGGGTGGTAACTACCCCCTTAATCCGCTCCTAAGTGGGGCGGAAATCCCTCAAATCGTGGGGGAAAAACGGTTCCTGGAACTGTTCAGTTCATATTTGAATGAGTCAAACGCTGAAAAATAGCGTTCATGGCCCGAACCCTGCGTTTTCAGACTAAAAATGCAGAGTTGGGCCTATTTTGGTAGCTGAACACACAGGTCGCGCTGCGTTGTAAATCTAAAACGCAGAGTTGGGACGCAGAGATGAATTCTGCATTTTGGCATCTGAGACGCAGAGTTGGGACGCAGAGATGAACTCTGCATGAACTCTGCGTTTTGAGTCCACGAACTCTGCGTTTTGAGTTTGGAACGCAGCCACGACCTCTGCGTTTTGAGTTTGGAATGCAGCCACGACCTCTGTGTTTTTAGTTTGGAACGCAGCCACGACCTCTGTGTTTTGAGGTTAGAACGCGGGCATGACCTCTGCGTTTTGAGTTCAGAACGCGGGCATGACCTCTACGTTTTGAATCTTGGAAGCAGAGGTGAGCCTCAGGCGGGCTCGGCAAGCTTCAGGCTAAGTCTAATGTTCAAGCGAAGTGCAGACTCACAGACGGACCTCAGAACATAACTTGCTACGAAGAACATGTCATAACTTTCAAACCGTAAGTCGGAATTGGAGAAATTATATATGAAAATCGGCTATCTCGACGAGACGGAGCCGACCAAACCTATCCCATTGGGTTCGGTTTGCTCCGTTAGTTTTGCCAAATTCCTTACGGTTTGAGAGATATCTGCATTTTAATATGAAGAGACCGTCAATTTGTAGTCTCTTTTGCTAGAGCGTTGCAAATATCATCACCTTGTAACCTTCGTCTTGGCTCCTTAAAAATATGAGAGTCGTCAGATTATAACTCCCGATGTTGATTATGAATGCTGTTGAATTAGAGCTTTCATTAGTTGTTGTGAAGATCGTCAGATTGTAACCTTCTACGTGAAAGTCTTCAAATTGTAGCCTTCTAGAAGTCGTCAAATTGTAACTTCCATCATCAATGTTTGATGGGGATAAGCTATCTGTTGTGACTTTTAGATAGCCTACAATATGCATGATATATTATCGTTTGTATATTCATTTCCTTTCATGCATATATCATTTTTTTATAAATTGTTTGTCATCATTAAAAAAGGGGAGATTGTTGGCCTCTTTGTTTTGATGATGTTTAACAAACAATTTACTACTAATGTTGGTTGTCTAGTATTTGTGTTTTCTATTTATTGTAGACAAACAACAAGTTAGAGGATGGATGGAATAGAGCTTCAACGATAATATCCAATGGAGATTGGCAGAATAGTGAAGTGAAGCAATGTACATTCAAGTTAAAGATACAAGTTCAAGCTTCTTCCGCAAGTGTACCAAGTCAAACTTATTGAAGATCAACATAGAGCTTGGGTAATTTAGTTTTAGGTTTTATATTATGTGTGTTAGTACCTTAAGCTCAATCATATACACACATACACGTTTTGGTTTCGTACATATATATAGGTATATATATACATATATGTTTTGGTTTGATAGTTTTTAAGTTTTAATATGAAACAATTGAATATAATTGGAAAACATATTTTTGTTTTATACTAATATGCATATATATGATTTCATCACTATCAATTTTATTTAGTTAAATAAAATCATGTTTTAGTGTATTATATGTGTATTTTGATAAAATACTATATTCATTGCTTATAGACTTCATAACAATAATTTACATCTTTCTTTAAGTCTATAAAATCATTTTGTATTATTTTAAAACATGATTAAGCTAAAATGTCAAAACTCATATGTTCACATTTCATGTTTTGGACTATTTTATAAAATGATGATATTTTTTATTTGAGAGGTCGTTTTTGAAAACTAGTTTTTGTAGCATGAGTATTATCATGTCTACAATCATTTTCCAAAGTTTTATATTTTTCTGAATTTATTTGATATTTTTAAACAAGCTTTTAATATCAGAAATCTGTTTCAAAACTGTCTATTTCATATATCAGTTTGCGGTCGACCGCCACGGTCGACCGCGCCTATGTTTTTCCCTGAGGAGCCAGCAGAAACTTTCGCAATCGACCGTGGAGGTCAATCGTCAAGTTAAAAATTCCCACGGTCGACCGCCACGGTCGACCGTCGAACTCTCTGGAAGTTTTATCTGCTTTGATGACATTCACGGTCGATCGCTGCACTGTCAAATCTGCTCCAACGGCTAGTTTCCAGAGCCGTTGTTGAGCTGATTTTTTGGTCTTTTCTTGGCTTTCTCTTGGTTTTTGGGTTTCATATAAATACCCCCTTATACCTCAGTTCTTATATCAACCCAAGAGAATGTTTTAAAGAAGTTTTAAAAGAGTTTAGTTTGTTTTAAGTTTGGGGTTTGCTTTTACAAAGAGGAGCTTACATCAATTGTTGAGGAGTTCATCTTCAATATCTAATCATCCTCTCTTTGTGTTTATAGAGAAGTTTTCTAACTCTTTTCTCTAGCAATTTTATTATTGATTTTTATATTCTTATTATTGCTAGCTTGCTATTTGAGTTAGATTTTTATTTCGCTCATTGTTTACACTCACCCACATTAAGATTATTGTATTTTCATACATAGTATATTTGATTTGGTGAGAGTTGTAACAATTCAGTGTGAGCCTTCATTGTGTTCTCATCTATATTAGAGAACAATCATTTGTTACATTGTGAGAGTGTGAATTGTAAAGTTTTCGGTGAACTATAAAACTGAGTGTGAGGTGTGGACGTTGATCGGTGAGCGTTGAAAACCGATATTGTGTGGTGTAAATGTTATTCAGGTGAGCGTAGAAAACTCAGTTGTGATAGTGGATTTCTCCCCAGGAGTGGGGAGCGTAGACGTAGGACGGAAGGTCCGAACTCCGTGATCATTTGAGTGTGTTTGAGTTTGTCATTAGCGCATTTGCTTATGCATTTTTCTTATATCGCCAATTGCCTATTATTCTTGTATATTTTGCCCTATCACACTTGTAGTTTGATTATATCACCCTTGTGTTAGTTTATATATCATTGCTCATATAATTGTAATATCTCATTGCTAGGATATATTTATTTGTTCACATTGCTTATCCTAGCTCACATATCTTGTTGTATTTTATACTTGCTAGGATAACTCGTTAATTAGTTTTAATTGGCATACAATCGGATTAGATCTACTTGGTAATTAGTTCACATACTCTCTCGAGTACAACAGTGATAGGAGATACAACGGTTGGAACTAATGAAAGTGATAGAGGCCCATGTTAGCACACTCGGTTATAGCATAGGCGGCTTGGGTACATATCAGAGAAGGGTCAAGATCTACTTGGTGGCTACGTCCCAGATTCAAAACACAGAGTTCGTGGCTGCATTCCAGACTCAAAACGCAGAGTTCGTGGCTGCGTTCCAGACTCAAAATGTAGAGTTTGTGGCTACATTATAGACTCAAAATGCAAAGTTCGTGGTTGTATTTTTAGGCTCAAATGCAGAGCCCAACTCTGCCTCCCAGGTCCTGAGCGCAGAATTCGTACCCAGAACGTAATTCTTGTGTTTGACTCGTTCAAACATGAGTTGAACGGTTTCAAAACCGTTTTCCACGATATGGATTGGAAAAGAGAGATTTTTACCTTCAACTGAAACCCTAACAAAGGCCTCCAAAAGATCTCACCCCCACACGTAGTAGACAATATCCATAATAGTAAAAATCTCACCTTTATCACCAACTGAAGCCCTAGATGAACTTCCAAAGTGATCTACTCCTCCAACTAGCCCAAGCGTAGCCCAAACTCTGATAGTACTTGTTGTGCATCGAGGAACTAAACAAAACGCTGAGAGAGAAAACTAAACAAACCAAAATAACAGCACAAACACAAACACATCAATTTTATGTGGTTTGGTATGTTGCCTACGTCCACGGGGCAAGAAGGGGATGTGGGTTTTCACTAATAGAGAAGAAGAGTATAAATTGAGATTACAAATCACTCAAACTCACCAATTAACCTCGCCAACAAAGCTCTTAAACTCTCAAACAAAATCCTAACCAGTAACTCCAGAAAATACCTCGTTTCTGTGCTCCAAATATCCCCACAACAGCTCCCCTGAAACCCTAAAACGTGTTGGTATTTATATCAAACATCAAGCCAATTCAGAACAGGAAACTGCAAATTTGGGTCTGACCCGATACGCGGTCGATCGCGACAAATGACAGAACCCAAAAAACAACTGCAGGCTTCGGCGGTCGACCGCGGCAGCCGACCGCACCCAACTCCAGACTCTCGGGTTTGGATTACAGGGTCTGGCGGTCGACCGTGGCAGTTGACCACATCCAACTGCAGACTCTCGGGTTTGGATTACAGGGTCTAGCGGTCGACCGCGACGGTCGACCGCACCAAGACCTGAATCAAGTCCAGGGTCGGTGCATGAATACAGTCGACCGCACACCACCAAAAACCAATTCCTGCTTCCAAAACCTGTTCTAAACCAATTCCTTCGCCAGATTTTCATAAAGGACTAGTACTAGAAAACACCTTGGTGTATTTATGGGAGAACTAAAAGCCAGTTGGCATTAATTTATAGGTGGGAAAGCGCTCGATTCAGAACTCTGTCTCAGGATTAAGCTGGTTGCACGGATTACGTCCATTCATGTCATAAGTACCAACTAATTGTTGGGTTGTACATTAGTACACTAAAGGCTTGGATCGAAGTAGTTGTTTTATTGTTTACCAAACTTCAAATTTGATCCAGAAGATCATTTAAGAGTGATTTAATTTTATTTAATTTGGACACTAACCAGATTGGATATCTGGCAATGAGAGGGACCACCTTACCTTGCTTAATGTGGGTAGTTATGTGTTGATTGGGCTTGAATCATGTGGGAAGTTAAGGGTCTTTGTTGTTGAAAACAATACGATGAACTAATCCAATGAAGGAGCTCCTGGCGGAAGCTTGTAACCCAATAAAGAGGAAAGGTAAACGTCAACAGAGAAATGTGAGCCTTGTGGGTGATATGCGTAAGGGAGACAAAGATTTAATCACCTAAAGTTCAGTAGTCTGTTTCCTTGTATAATTTAGCACATGCTTATGTTACCAAAAATCAAGGGGTTGTAATTACTATTATCTTATATCTTCTCCTATCATTTAGCACACGCTCAGCATATGATTAATTACCCAAAATCAAGGGATCGTAATAGCCAAAATCAAGGGATTATGATTCCCTTCAGTTTTGTACATATACACAACATATCAATACAAAATACTCATTCGGGCTTCCATGCTTCTTCTATATGGTATCAAAGCTTCATTTCTTTGAAGCGTCACGATCCACGACATCTGCCAACTCATCAGTCACCTCTACAATCATCAATCCTAACATTCCTACCCTCATTGCCATCAACACAGCGGCCCAATTGCCCTTGAACCTGACTGTGACCAACTTTCTAGTTTGGAGGAAGCAATTCATCATGGCAAGGAAAGACCACGGCCTTCTTGGTTACCTTGACGGAACCAAGTCAAGTCCACCTTATTTTGCAGCAGGTGAGACATGACAAGTCTAAATTTAGGTTTCACATTCTGGGAGAGACAAGATGAACTTCTCGTCAATGCTATTCTTTCAAACTCCCCAGAGATACTATCGCAAGTGAGTTCCAAAAACACTGCCCATGAAGAATGACGAAAGCTAGACAAACTGTATGCTGGAAAGACGAGCGCTCGGGTTTAGTTTCATAAGGAAATGTCTTGTTTTTACTAACAAGAATAACAAGCCTATGCGTGAGTATTTAAAACGACATGATATCTATTTTTGACCGAGTTGGCTTTTGCTGACAATCCTTATCTTAGGATGATCTTGTGTTGCCTATTTTTTGTGGATTTGGATCCTCTCCACTACAAAAATGTAGTGGAGAGACCATTATTTTTAATCTCAATCGTTGATTATTTAGTAGGTGATTATGATACATTCTAAATCTAATACTTACTATACACCCGTGTATTGCACTCATTCCTAATTTTCACTAAAAGAAAAATCACAACCATCAACTAGATAATCAATGGTTGTGATTATGTAGTGGTCCCTTCACTATTTTTTTTTTGTAGTAGAGAAGATCCGAATCCATTTTTCGTGGTGTTAGTCCTCGGTATAAAGAACTAGGGGAAAATGCTTCCAGCCCCCAAATTCGTAACAAGTATGCTTCCTCCCCCCAAGACTTTTTCAACGCTCTAAAAACCCCCAAATTCGTAATAACTATGCTCTGAGCCCCCAAAACACAAAGCCCAAGAATTTTACACAGGTAAAGACTATAATACCCATTCTCTCTCTAATATTATATTCGTAATAACCATACAATCCCTTCTCTCTCCCTCCTCCTTCCCCCACCATTTTTGCCCTAGCCCCCTCCGTCCCTTCTGTAACCCTCGTGGCGGCCGAACCTCCTCTCCGGTCTCACGCCTCGACCCCTCGCCTCCGCCAATCCTCCATGTCCACCGCCGATCCCAGTGCGGTCTCCGCTCGACCCCTCACCTCTGTTCCCAACCCAATCCCTCCTCCCCCAGACGCCACATCAAACCCCCCTCTCCATCCCTCAGGTCCATCATCCCCCACCATTTATAGTGTTGCCGTTCTTGAAAATTATTATACTTTATGTCTTTTCATACAACTTGTGCGTGTGTGTTAAATACTTCATTCATCTTTTTCTGCAAGGAAATTTATTGAGGTGTCGCAACGCATAGGAGGAGATGACTCTGTCCTCGTGTCTTATGGGACAGAAGAAAAAAAAAGCGTTACATTTTTGTATCTGCGCATGCAGTATTCAGTATGCACATTTGCACTATGGTCTGTTGCTTATTGGGGGTTCTTTTTGCAAATTAATGTTGATGAACATCTGTTATTTTGGTTCACATATAGTTTAATATTTTGGCCTTTCAGGTCAAAGTTCAATTTTATTTTTTAATTGATAAATGGGTGAAAGCAGCTTAATCCTATTATTCCTAATTTCGTATTCTAAAATGTATTTGGGTGAGTGTTCATGCGATAACCAATTATTTGAGGAATTTGTTTGAAGAAATTAGGCTACAATGATGGAAGAATTTTCAATGAATCTGCTTGCAGACAATGTATTGTATTTGTAATACGTATGAAGATGTTTAGAAAAAATTTGAGAATGTTTGCTTGATTGTAAGTTTTTGCCTTCAAACCCCTGATTTTACTCTTAAACCAAGTGGTTTTATTTACGTGTTGGTTGTTAAGGTTACGAGTTGCTTGTTAAGGTTACAGGTTGCTTGTTAAGGTTACACGCGTTACTTGTTAAGGTTACGTGTTGGTTGTTAAGGTTATACGCGTTGTTTGTTAAGGTTATACGCATTAGTTGTTAAGGTTTCGAGTTGCTTGTTAAGGTTACACGTTGGTTGTTAAGGTTACGGGTTGCTTATAAAAGTTACGCGTTGGTTGTTAAGGTTAACCGTAACCTTAACAAGTAATCCGTAACCTTAAGAACCAACGCGTAACCTTAACAAGCAACCCGAAACCTTAACAACCAACGCGTATAACTTTAACAACCAACACGTGACCTTAACAACCAACGTGTAACCTTAACAACCAACACGTAAATCATTTGGCTTTTGAAAATTCGTAACCTTAACAACCAACGCGTAACCTTAACAAGCAACCCAAAACGTTAACAACCAACGCGTATAACTTTAACAACCAACACGTAACGTTAACAACCAATGTGTAACCTTAACAAGCAACCTGCAACCTTAACAACCAACACGTAAATCGTTTGGCTTTTGAAAATTTCATTAAAATTAAAAGTGAAATATTATTACAAAATCTAGCTTACTCCCACTACCTAAAACAAATGTATACATCATTGTCTTCTTCCTCTACCCCGTCAACGTTCTCAAAACCATGGCAGTCCACCTCCTCAGTGAGTGTTGAGTGGTAAAATGAAAGTAATCATACATTGCACAGTTTTTATGGGGTGCTGTAAGCATGAATTTTCTTTATTTTTATGAAGTTATGAATTATTATAGTAGAAGTACAAAAAATTAAAGCTTTTTTTTTCTATTTCCTTCTTTTTTTTTATTTTTATGAAGGTTTTACGGGTTGCTTGTGAAGATTACGAGTTTGCTTGTTAAGGTTACACGTTGGTTGTGAATGTTACGCGTTGATTGTTAAGGTTACGGGTTGGTTGTTAAGGTTACGGGTTGGTTGTTAAGCTTAACCTTCACAACCAACGCGTAACCTTAACAAGCAAACCGTAACCTTAACTACCAACGCGTAACCTTAACAAGGAACCCATAACCTTAACAAGCAATCCGTAACCTTAACAAGCAATCAGTAACCTTAACAACTATAACCTTATCTGCAAATAGAAAAGATAACTTTCATTGGGTACATGTATATTAAACGTGAAGAAAGAAAATACCGTTGATGCAAGAGAGAAGAGGCATTCTTTTTCGAACAGGAAAACTTATTTTGAAGGAGAAAAATAAAAAAAGAAAAAGATCCCAAAAAGAAAACATGTGACAGGAAGAAACTCTGTTGCTAGTAAATCTAGATGCATTAGTTTCAGAAGCTACAAAGCAACATCAAGTTCGCACATGTCATTACGAGATCAATTCAATCATTAGCCATCTCTCTGCTCCTCTTCGCTAGGTTGCGCTCCAGCTTGTGTGCATTCTAATGTCCTCCAAGAGCTTGGGCGCTATAAAAAGTCAGTCGGTAATAGTTACACGAGAAAACTCGTGCGTGCTCGGGACGAGGCCCGGGCTGCAGGGACAGTTTAAGGTTGAGGTCTTGAGCTTCATGAAATATTCTTAGCGAGCGGAGGCCGAGGGGTCGAGCGAGGGGTCGAGCGGAGGCCACGCTGGGATCAGCGGTGGACATGGAGGATCTCGGCAAGCGAAGGCGAGGGGTCGAGGCGTGAGACCGAAGAGGAGCTCCGGCCGCCACGAGGGTTGCAGAAAGGACGGAGGGGGCTAGGGCAAAAATGGTGGGGGAAGGAGGAGGGAGAGAGGAGGGATTGTATGATTATTACGAATATAATATTAGAGAGAGAGAATGAATATTATAGTCTTTATCTGTGTAAAATTCTTGGGCTTTGTGTTTTGGGGGCTCAGAGCACAGTCATTACGAATTTGGGGGTTTTTAGAGCGTTGAAAAAGTCTTGGGGGGAGGAAGCATACTTGTTACGAATTTGGGGGCTGGAAGCATTTTCCCAAAGAACTAATGACTGCTCTCAGGGCTAGAGAAGTCCCAATTTCATCTTGAGAAACCTCATGACCTACTTGCTAATTAGGAGGAGATTAATCAACATGGATTGTCATCGACTAATCTTCACATTGCAACCGCTAATGTTGCCAAGAGAATTAGTGGTACTAATCATTGGTCAAAACACATAACCCGTGCAACAAGGGCACAAGAATAACAAGTCTGATGGTTCTCTAACTCCTCTAATAGTTCTTCTAATCCTAACTGCTTTCTCCCGGTGAGCTGATCAATAACATCAAATTTGTGACAAAAGAGGCCATTCTACCAAGCATGCATGGCTATCAACCGGAAAATTTCCTTCAATCCACATAGGCGCAGTCGAATGCTGTCACTATCGCAAATAAGGCCATGAAGGGGTGGACCGTGGATAGTTGACTCTGGCGCTCCTCTTCATCCTACCTCTGATTTCAACAATCCCTCGCTCCATACCGATTATGGTGGCTCCGATGAGCTGCAAATTGGCGATGTTTGAAGGTTTGAGAAGATCCGAACTAGGTAATGCTTCTCCGGCCTCAACCTTTCTGTCATCCATTAAATCTTAAAAATATTTTATGTGCCCCTTAAATTCACCATGATCTTTTAACAACTGCAAAATTTTGGCAGGACCCAAAACATCAGAGTGTAGAAGTTACGAAGTCTCAATGCTTCTTAAAGTATTCAAAGGAAAGGGAAGTTTTGTGTTTTTATTGCACGTACATGACTCACAACGGAAGGAAACAGAATCACTAACACGAGACGTAATTTGCTTTGGATTCCAAAGACGATGTAAAATATTAAGCTTTGGTTAAAAACTTCTTTGGCATTCCAATTGTATCCATCTATATAGATAACAGAGGTGAGCATATCAAGCTCTATTCTTTCCTTTCTACGTACTCATGGTATTTCTCATCTCATCACGTCTTCACAAACCCCTGAACTAAACAGGCAATCAGAAAGAAAGCATAGACACGTTACTGAGACCACCTTATTAGAATGCATGTGTTACAGTGGTGTTTGGGTGGAAAGTTGATTTCGATGATGAGTTTATTACAACTTTAGGCGTTTACAACAAACTCAAAGAAATAGTTTTTTATAAGACTTTCAACAAAAATTATAACTTTCTTTCAAACTACACACAATAGTAGTTTATCTCTTATTGCTTTCTGTGGAATCTTTACCGGTGTCGGGGTTTATCCGTGGAACGCCTACGGACCGGATTCGGTTGGCAGAAGTATTGATCAAAGCTCCTATTTCACCAAGGAAGTATTCACTGAAGTACTGATATTGACCAAGCGAAATCAGTACTCTTCTCGAGATTAAGACCAAGCCTAATCTCAAGGAAAAGGAGTACGGGGCTTTGGATCCTTCGAATGACTCCTTCTTTATGCTGAAGTTCGCCAAGATCTAGCTAGCCTCCTCTGAAATTTCGTGCTCCTTGACTTTTCAACTCATCAGCACCTCGTCCCCTTGATAAAATTCCAGCCCCTGTAAAAGAAGGCCCTAGGCTTGTATTTATAGGGCTTCAGATGCGGTTATTTACTTAAGAACAAAGGATTTATACATATCTTCAGTCAATAACAGCCTACCCATGTGTAGAGATGATATCAAGTCAGTTGGGAACCTCTAGAACAGATATATCCTGTGAAAACTACTTAAAAACCGTCGAAAATGCATTTGAGACTCGGGACTGCGCGGCAGACCACGGTGACCCGCTTGACAGCGGGTCACCTCCTGGTGACCCGTGTGGTCGAGGGTCACCAAGTGGTGACCCGCGTGCCCGCGGGTCACCAAGTGGTGACCCGCGTGACCGCGAGTCACCTATTGGTGACCCACGTATGCATAGGTCACCAAGTGATGACTCACGCCCCATGCAGGTTTTGATCTTTTTGGTGTTTACCGACTTTCTCGGATTTGTACTTTCTATCGTTTTGCACATTTGGTTGTCTTGTTGACTTGTATGCTTTGATAACTTGCTTCATGCGCTCGAAGTTGACCAACAAGCATGGCGGGCGCTTGGAGCTGACCGATAAACGCGGCGGGCATTTTGAGCTAACCGACAAGCGCGACAGGCACTTGGAACTGACCGACAAGCACGGCGGGCATCAGAACTGACCGACAAGCGCGACGGGTACTTGGAGCTAACCGGCAAGCACGGCGGGCACTCGGAGTCGACCGACAAGCGCGGTGGGCACTCTGGTAATCCTTCTTGACCCGGATGATGACGTTCATCGTCTTCTCTTCATCTCAAGCGGCGTTTGGACATCTATAGTTATTTTTAGACGTCTACAGATACCCCCTCCAAAGTGTTTCAGCCTAGTTTTTTTTATAGAGGAGCCTAAAATATTTTGGATGTGAGAGACCCCACCTTCAGTCGGTGCAAAAGGACCTATAACTGGCTTTAGTTCTTGACTTCACTATTTTTTAGTCTATTCAGTATTTTGTCAAATAGCTAAAATTCTTCCGACGCTGCGTTTATAGTCTGATCATTGTTGAAGTCTCGAATTGAAACTAATGTATTGGTTTCTGAACTTAGCTCGTGTCGTTGAGTCGACGTTGGACCGATTACCTTCGTCGGGGATTCATATCCCTTGAACTAGGATTGATTCAAATCTTGTTTTAGTAAAAACTGTTGACGCATCGACCTTCATCACGACACGTTGACCGGTGTTGACTAATGGCTACGTGTTGATCGATGTAGACTTTCATCGGAACATGTTGACTGGCGTTGACTTTTGTCGCAATACGTTGACCATCGTAAATAGTTTATACGCATATGTTCACAGTTTAAGCTTTTAAGGCGTTGGAGCGGGGAGGACCAGTTTATACTCATATACTCCTAGGAGTTTCGAGAATCAGTTTAGCCTCGTGTACCCGTTGAAGGTTGACGGGTTATCCTTAAGAATATCCTGTGTAATATTCTCCAGAAACTTTCCGTCAAGGGTGGGGAATAGTTTAAACTCATATACCGATTGGAGTATGAATATGGGTATCGAATACATTGAAGACGAGTGAAAGCGGGTGAAAATATCATGAAAATCACCGCCAGACCAACCCCGCATGCGGGTCAGTCACTTCTAACCCGTGTGGGTGCGGGTCGGTCCCCACTGACCCATGTGGGAGCTGGTTGGTCACCGCTGACCCGCGTGGGAGCGGGTCGGTCACCGCTGACCCACGTGGGAGAGGGTCAATCACTGCTGACCTGCGTGGAAGCGGGTCGGTCACCACTGACCCGCGTGTGAGTGGGTCGGCTCTTAATGACCCGCATGTTTTTGGGTCATAAGGTGAAGGCTTACAAAAGAACCGATTTTCCCCGGGTCTCCTCCCTCTCCTTTTCTTTTATCAACTTTGGAACTCATCTTCTTCAAGCTCTGGTCCTTCAAGAACTCCCCTCCTTTTCAAACTCTTCCCAGTTCTTTATAAAAGAGATTCTCGAGTTCTTCTTGATCTCCATCTCTTCAATCCCTCTAAAATCAACCGAGTTTGTGAGTTTGGGAACTAGGGTTTTGGCCAATCTCTTGGGTTCGAGGGCTTCGTTGCAATTCTGAGTTCATCTCCTCTTCAAACTCTAGGTAAACTTCCTCCCCCCTCAAAGCATTTTTGATCTCAGGTACCTTCAAAACCCAACCTCTCATGGGTATATATGCTTCTTTTCCTTTAGAATTTTGGGCATTCTTCTTAGACTCGAGTAATCCCCTGATTCGAGCTCTTTGTCATGGTTCTCCTTCACCCAGTTCATCTCCCTTTGATCCAGGTAAGTGCCATAACTCAAGCTTAATGTAGTTGCCTGACCCAATTTCAATTTGATTTTAACCCTAAGTTCTTCCCCCAAACCTAGGGCTTCGGGTTTGTTTGTGTTCGAGTTGATTGCTGTGGATTCTTCATTCCCCAAAGGTCATCTTTTTCATCTCGGGTGAGTATCAAACCCATGTACCCTTGCACTTTGGATTATAGGAGGATTAGAACTTTAACCTCTTCTTCTTCTTTCTTGAATTTGACAGGAACCGAAGTTCTCCCTTGTTGTTCGAGAATTTTGAATTAGCTCTTTGTGATCTTCCCTTTTGATTCTCAGCTCTTCACTTGCTCACGGGTAAAGTTGTATTCCCTTCGTCGTCAATTTAATTAAGAATTTAGCTTTCAAAATTGGGTATGGCCGAGACTTTGATTTTGATATGTAGCTTGGATTTTGAATGATAGTCGAGGACTTGGGTGCTTAATTTGGGTATTTGAGACCCGCTCCTCTTAGTTTTTTCCTCGAGTGTGAATCAAGGCTCTCGGTTTTGTGTGAGTCGAATTTCTTTGGTTGAATTTTGGATGAGAGCTGAAGTCATCGGTTGATTGTTGGGACTATTTGGTTCATTCCCTTGCTTTTTCTGTGATTTTGTTTTGAGAGCTTGGAACTTGATAGCCGAACTCCTTGTACTTGGTTGCACGTGTGTATGCTTGGTTCGATTGCATGCACATGAGACATGGACTTAATTGTGGTTGTGAGCCAATGTCCTTGATTCATTCCTGTATGTTCATTTCTTTTGGTTGTATGCGAGGTTTGAATACGAGTTTCCAAGATTTGTGACCATGGCTCGATCCTTAGCCTGAACCACATGTAAGAATTGAGCTTGTGTCCACCTTTTGGCTTTACTCCCAAGCATAAATTTGAAATTCTCCTCTTAATTGTGTGAGAGGTATAACCGAGACGCTTGGCCTTAAGCATTTAGTTGCTCACATAGACCAAAAAAATTCTATCTCATAGAATTCTAGTTTGAAATTCACATTTTCCTTTTTATTATTAGATTTATGCATCTTGATTCTCGATATAACTGAACTGTTGTCTTCATTGCAGATTAGCTATGTTAACGAGGAGATCACGCTTTTTGAGGAGCCGGTCAGCCACTCAGTCTCCTATGAGAGAGCCTCTGCCTTTCACTGGTAAACTTTTATAATTTTTTGCTCATGAATTCAATATCTAACATATCATATTGCATATCGCATCCTCGCTTTTTCCTCCTTGGTGAGGCAATTAGGAAGAGTTGATACCCTCCTTTGTGGAGGTTGATGCTTATCAGATAAATTTTGCTTGGTCAAAACGTATCTTAAGGTAATATAGGGCGATTTTTTCCGTATCGTATTTCATAAGATAGGGTACATCGTTGCGCTATTTGCGCGACAATGTATGTTATCTTGTGTGTTTGTAATACAGTTAAAACAATCTCGCTAATTATAAGGTAGTGACTCTATCTCACGGGTTGGTGAGAAGAATTCAACGCCCTGTGTTGCCTTAATATTTCTTTATAACCATGTTTAATAAATACGCGTTAGTCATTTCAGTTGAATATCCTGCGACGCCATTTTCTCAGTTCGAGATAGATGGTCATAGAAGTAGATATTACACTGCTATTGATGATCCGGCGTCGATTTCGCCCACTCCTTAGTTTGCTTCGGACCTCCTAGATGAACTCTCTAAGTTGGTACGGGAAGGGGATCGCTGCATCACGCGCCAACTAATTACTGACGCGTCATTTGCAGAAGATACGGATCATGTTCACCCTTTAAGAAAGACAAATTATATGTTCGGTGATTCCGTGATAGATCCAACCACCATAACCCTTGGAGATGAGCGGTGGTTATATAGGGATGGTACAACTTGTTTATATCTCTCTCTGTTCCCTCATCATCTCATGCAACCGGGCAAGCAGGACCAAGTGTAGAGCATCGAATTGAAGAAACCTCAATCGCCATTGGTGGGTTCTATTTTGACATTTGCCTTAAAAATATTCAGACCAAAATTCCTAAATAGTTAATTTTCTCTTCTTTATAGGGCTCTCAGCTCAGCTTTATGATCTTGTCAAAGCGTTGCTATCTAATAATAACCCAGATAAAATCCTTCTCCGTATGGAAGTTTGTTCTTTCATCTTGTTCGTGAACGAGATGGTTGACAATCTTCTCCACAACGGAATTTCTATTGATCTCTTCAAGTTATATCTTGATCATCAAGTAACCTTCAGAGGAGTCAAGGGTATTCAGATCTAGCGGATATTATCACTGCAGACTTGAATCGTCTCGAGCGTGAGCTTGAAAAGCTGAAGGAATTCCAGACTGGTGGTGTCTCTTCATACGTGGCTGCTCAGATGGAAGCTAGGTTACATGCATGGCGTGAAGCTCAAGCATCTGCTGATTCTAAGATTCGGGAAGAAGAGGGTCTTATTCACCAAATGGAAGCAACTTTTGCTGATAAATCGTCAGCCCTTTGCAACATCGATGCTTCTCTTGCGTTAGGCGAAGCCAGAATAGCGCGACTCAAGCTGGAGCTTAAAGCGACGAAGGATGCTCAAGTTGCTTTGAAGATAACGAAGGTCCACGTGGAGCGCGCTCGAGAAGTAATGTCCGGGAAATTAGCACTCACCAAAGAGAAGGTGGTCACGATGAAAGCAGAAGCCATGAAGGTATTGACTGCCGATGAAGAGTCAATGAAGGCCACGCTTTAGAGCGAACTCGAACAAACCTATGTGGAGGAGTTGTCCAAACTTGAACAACAAGTCTGTAGTCATAAGCTTAATGTAGATTGATTGTAATCTCTGTACCTACAAACTTGATTTTATTAAATGAAAGACATTTCTTTGCTCATCATTTTTTTATGATTTCTCATTCTGCTTAGAATAATTAACCATAATACTTACAGGATTTTTGGCAAACCCTCAGTCATTAATGAATTTGACATGTATTTACCGACTACCGTTTGAGTCAGACTAGCATGCAGATTGTCTATGTCCGTTCCGCATGTAACGTTGTGCTAAAAAAGTTAACTCTTTTAGTGCTACAATATTAAATACGTAGACTTCATCTTTTCACAAGAATAGACTATCTGGCAATGCGCGTTAAGCGTTGACTTATCCCTACTTAGACTTCGGGATAAAATTTCCCAGACTTAGATTCTGGTGTCTTTTTCACTCGGTGAAAGATTAAACCGGTAACGTGTGTTAGACGTAGACTTAGGATTTTTAGCAAATCCTTAGCCATCGACGGATTTGACGTGTCTTTATCGATTACTGTTTGAATCGGTCTTGCATGCAGATTGTTTAAGTCCGTTCTACATGTAACATTATGCTAAGAGAGTTAACTCTCTTAATGCTACGATGTTGAATACGTAGACTTTATCTTTCTCATAAGAATAGACTATGAACGCATGTTAAGTGCTGACTTATCCTTATTTAGGCTTTGAGATAAAATTCCCCAGACTTATATTCCGGTATCTTTTTTATTCGGTGAAAGACTAAACCGACAATGTGTGTTAGATGTAGACTTATCTCTAGTTAGGAATCAAGATAAAATCCTATGTATATGAAGTGCACGGATTTGAAGTCAAGAATTGTGTCTTTTCTTAGGGTAAAGACAAACCCGATGCTGGAGAGGAAGAATTTTATATTCTGTCCCCAGGTCTTCTTTAAGGTGAAGATGAACCCAAAACGGGAGAGGAAGAATTTTATATTCTATCTCTCAAAACTGAAGAGGAAGAATTTTATATATTATCTCCAGTTGCAAGGAAAACTCAAAATGGGATCTCCACTCTAAGAATCCGGAAAGGTAAAACTAGGAGTGAGATCTCCACTCCGAGAATCGGGAAGATTTAAGCAACCCTAACTTTTATAGGATTGGTTGCTTGCTCTAAAAAAGAATTTCTCATTTATCGAGATGAAATTTTGACTTTGGCCCTAACTTTTATAGATTTGGCCGAATAGGAAAAGGTGGAAACCTTTTGTTTATCGAAAAGAGCATTCCGATCTTGGTCCTAACTATTTACAGGTTTGACCAAGTGAGGCTGGAGGCAATCTTAACTTTTATAGGTTTGATTGCTCAATTTAAAGGTGGACCTCTCGTTCATGGAAGGAATTGAGAGGGGTTTCTGGCTTTGGCCCTAACTTTTATAGGTTTGTCCAAGTAAGCAGTGGGAGTAGAGTACAAATAGTAGTGAAAATGCTGACTCGTACTTGCCACTCGATGGGGAATTTCGGTATTAAGTGATTAGGACTTAACACGCAAAGTTTGAAAATTGCTAATGATTGGCGGACAAAATTTTTGAGCATTGTGTTAGTATTTTACCAACATGAGTGTTAATTGCACAAACACAGCGAGAATTTGAACGGATTTAACCGTTAGGGATTTTGGTGGACCCACTGTCAATTGATTTGATCAGCAGGAGATTTTGTAGTGGAAGATTATGAATTGTCAAACACCAGTGAGGGTTTTGTGAGGAAAGATTGATCTATCACAATTATCGAATCTCGTCTCAGTAAAAGTATTCATTTGATCTCGACAGTGAGACACGTTTCAATCTTGTGGACATTCAGAGTCTAAGTGGGGATTTCTTATTTATCACTTTTGTAGTAACTAGGTTATTCCTAAGAATACCACACGTAGTATTCTTCAGGGAACTTCCCGATACATGGGTTATCCTAAATACACTAAGAGTAGTACTTTTTCAGGAACTTCTCATTTATCGGCATCATAAGCCGGGCGCCTTTCTTGGTAATAAGGCGATATGCACCATTTGAATAGACTATTTCTACCACAAACGATCCTTCTCATTTGGGTTCGAACTTGCTTTTCTTTTTGGAATTAAAGATCATTGGCCATCGGACGCCTAAGACCTAGTCTCCTTCTTCAAAACTCCGTTGTTAAACCTTTTTATCAAAAGCTCGGAAAATTCTGACTTGGTAGAACTCAATGTGCTGTTGAGCTTCCAAGTGCTTTTCGTCAAGCATTTTGAGTTCTTTGAGACGTTTCTGATGTTGTTCTTCGGTCGTCATCTTCGTTGTGAGAGTGATCCGAAAAGATAAAATTTGGATCTCCAATAGAAGAACGGCTTCACACCCGTATACCAGAGATTATGGGGTTGCTCTGGTAGGCGTACGAACTATAGTGTGATAGGCCCATAGAGCTTCGTCGAGTTTATCATCCCAATCTTGTTTATTAGTCTTTACGAGTTTTGACAAAAGTTTTAACCTTGTTAAAGGCTTCAGCTAATCCATTTGTTGTGGGGTTGTAAGTTGTCAACGAGACATCTTGAATTTTAAACTTCTCACAAAACTAGATGAAGGCATTGCTGAAAAACCAAGGACCATTGTCATGTATGATTCGCCTTAGGACACTATCTCGGTAGATGATATAGTGCTTGATGAATGCAATGATGTTGCTCGTCTTCACTTCTTTAAGTGGAATCCTTCCGTCCATTTGGAGAAGTAATCAGTAATTACTTGAATGAATCGGTCACCTTTGGTCGATGGAGGAAAAATAGGACCAACAATGTCTATTCCCCAAGTCTCGAAAGGCCATGACGTAGCCGAATGGTGTAGATGCTCCGAAGTTGGTGTATATAATTCGTGTGTACTTGACAAGCATGACACTTTCGAGTATACGTAACTGCGTCATTGATCATGGTGGGCTAGAAATATCCCATCCTTCTAATGCGGTTATAAAGTTTGGGGCTAGGTTGATATGCACCATAAATTCCTTCCTGGGTCTCTTTAAGGACTTCTTCCGCTTCTTTAGCTGATAGGCAACAGAGTAGCAACCTATCATACCCTCATCGATATAATGTTTGACTCTCCGTGTTATAGTAAACCTCGGTGCTCTTCGTCGAATTAAGTCTCTTTCCTTCACGTCTTCTGTTAGAATACCGTGTAAGACATAATCTATGATAGAAAAATGCCAGTCTCGAAGCTCAAAGTCAATTTGGGTTGAGTACACTTCTTTAATGTCCTCCTCTTCATCGTTCATATTGTAGGTCGGTACGAAGAGTTGGTGGGTTCTTACTGTGATAAACTGCTTTGTTTCGGGGGGTTGTGCCAGAGATACTGTTAGTACCGCTAGCGCATCTACGTATGCATTCTGTAGACGTGGAATGTACTCGATGAAGAACCTTTCAGACGATTCTGCCATCTTAATGGCCACTTTATGGTATGATATCAAATCCTAATTTCTGACCTCATACTCTCCTTGAACCTATTTAACTATCAGTTGAGAATCGTCGAAAACTTTGAGATGCTCAACCCCCAGCTCTTTAGCGAAGTTGAGTCTAATAAGCAACGTGTTATATTCGGCTACGTTATTTGAGCACGGCTCGATCAATGAGTAGGCTCAAGGCATCACATGTTTTCTCAAGGAAATTAAGACAACTCCGACTCTAGAGGAGATTTTAGAAAGTCCGGGAGTACTTGCTACATTAGTTGCTCGAGAAGCATCGTCGAAGTACAAACGCCACACCTATTGATGGGAAGTTACGTTAACTTGGTGGGTTTCATCTGGCAGACCGTCATATACTTTGGCGGTATCCGTAGTTGGGTTAACTATAAGAAGATCACAAATAGCCTGTCCTTTGACCGACTTCTATTGTTTAAAGTGCAGGTCGTATTGGGACAGGAGCATAGCCCATTTTGCTAACCGCTAATTCATGAAAGCCGGCTACGTCATAAACACTCGGACTAGGTTAACATTGGAGATGATGTAAATAGTCTGTCCAACCAAGTAGTGCCGCATTTTTGAATAGCGAACACTAAGGCGAGACACTCCCTCTCAATCATTGGATACCGAGATTCGGCACCTACAAGGGTCTGGCTCAGATAATATACATCCTACTCATGACCGTTGTCATCGTCTTGTGCAAGTAACGTACTTAACGAGTGGCTTGTCACTTTGACGTAAATCAAGAATGGTTTGCTTGACTTCGGTGTAACGAGCACAGGGGGTTTCGAGAGATAATCTTTGATATCTTCGAATGCTTTTTGACAAGCGTCATCCCATATGAATGATATACCCTTCTTTGTAAGCCTGAAGAATGGTTGATATTTTTATGAAAGGTTCGAGATGAATCGACAAATATAAGCCAACCATCCCTATAATCCTCTAAGTTCCTTAAGGTTTTTCGGGGGTTGTAACTCGTTAATTGCCTTCACTTTATTAGGGTTGATGTGAATACCCTTGATGGTGACAACAAATCCAAGGAATTTACCACTAGACATTCCGAGGAAAGATTTTAGTAGGATTCATTTTCAATTAATGAGTCTGCATTGGGTCAAATATTGTCTTCAAATCTTTGATGTGATCATCCTTGTCATGGCTCTTCATGACTAGATCATCTACGTAGCATTTAATAGTCTTCCAGAGATGCTCCTGGAAATCTTCGACATAACTCTCTAATACATGGCACCTACATTCTTTAAGCGGAAGGGCATAACTGTGTAGCAGAAAACACCGAGGGGTGTTCTGAACACGGTATGCTTTTCGTCATCTGGATGCATATTTATTTGATTATAACCAAAAAATCCATCCGTGAAGGACATTCTCTTGAATCCACACGTATTGTCAATGATAACATCCGTGATGGGAAGTGGGAAATCATCCTTCGGGCAGGCGGTGTTAAGATATCTAAAATTAATACAAATCCTAATTTTCTCGTTCTTCTTAAGGACTGGGACAATGTTGGCAAGCCATTCAGGATGCTGCTCCTCCTTGATGAAACCTGAGTTAATAAGCTTTTTAACTTCGGATTCAATCACCTCCATGATTTGTGGACGAAACCGTCTTTATTGTTATTTAACAGGTTTGACATCTGGCTTAATGTTGAGATAGAGCATTGCCATATTTGGATCGAGTCCTGGCATATCCTCGTAGTTCCAGGCAAAAACATCAATATATTCCCTAATGAGGGTAACTAACTCTTCTTTCTCATTTGGTGGGATGCTATCGCTAATGAATAATGGTTTTAGGTTATCCTTGTCACCCATGTCCACCTGGATTACTTAGTCCTCGGTAGGGGGTTCTCTTTGTTCAAATCTATCACCATACTGCATATTCAGGTGATGAACCTAATGGTCTTCCCAAGTTGGTATTTGATCTTCTTCCTCCATTGTGACGGGGTCGATCGTAGCCATGTTTGACATTAGTCATTTGAACATTTCTCTAAGACTAGCATAGGAGTCCCACGCTGACGAATCGGAAGAATATCCGTCTTTATCCCTATTAGCTATTTGATCGATGACTTGCCAGCAGCACTCGTTATCAGACAAGGAGACATAGCCTAAACCTCTTTTGTAGCTATATCAAGTTTTCCTTTTGGTACATAGGTCATACGAGGCAGAACTCGTGGACCTCAACCAAAACAAAGACCTTCATCGAGTGTAAGGTCATATCCGTATTTTCCATAAGAGTACGAGCTTTTGAGCCATATTTGAATAAATGAGGAGCAGGTTTATCATCATCATCATCATCTCTCAAGAAGTGGTCTAGTACTAAAACCTCCTTCCCTTTATCGTAGACAACTTCCTTTTCACCCCTTGCCTTTGTGGGAATGACAAGTGTCGTTCCGAATGAATCCTAAACATGCTTCTTTGTCATGCAAGACGATTGAAGTGACATGTACAAGTCAGGATCATCGTACAACCCCTTCTTGATGTTAGACCCTAGAGGGGGGGGAGGAGGTGTGATTAGGGTCTTATGCTAATCTAATCCTGATTTTATGCCAATTAAAACTTATTATCAAATTATTCTTACAAGATAGATATACAATATGTTATGAACAAGAATATGCAATATGAACAAAGAGATATATCCTATATGATGAAATAGATGCAAGGATATATGAATACACGTATAAATTAAATGTGACACAATAAAGAAATGAAAGCGATATATGATGTGAGCACAAATAAAGATGAACGCAAAGCAACCATAAACACACAACATGTTCACGAGTTTCGGT
This sequence comes from Asparagus kiusianus, assembly GCA_022839385.1. NCBI lineage: Eukaryota > Viridiplantae > Streptophyta > Magnoliopsida > Asparagales > Asparagaceae > Asparagus > Asparagus kiusianus. Next base: position 91,024 of record BQKN01000259.1, read on the forward strand.
CCCCATGACCTACGTCCCCGCTGCTCACCTCGAGGAGATCTCCACTATCACAACCTGGTTTGGAAGCCGGAACTTCTACATACTCGGTTTACAAGTACACCGAAAAACTCTCACAATCAACCACTATGCAATCCCTCTATACACACTAAGTGTTGGTCTCTAGACCGTGTCCTCCTCCTAAAGTGCTCGGATACAACCTCTCCCTAGGTTCGTCAACCAACGTCACTCTTATTGGATTCGACCCCGTCTCTCACCATACACTACTCTTCGTGTAAAAGTGTATTACAAGTGATACTCACAATATAAGTTCAAATATAATGTTTTGTTCTCTATAATGAATGAGAACACAATGAAGCTCACTCTCACTAATTCACACACCAATTGATACGAGTCGCCGTGCGAGGACCATTTGGTCGCGGAATTACCAAAAGGTGGGTTGAGAAGAAGACAACTAAAACATAAGATCAATTCAATATGGCGAAGGAAAATACCTTCTCTAGATTATAAAGAATCAATTATTATAAATCTCTCCCTCACAAACTCACTAGAATCGAGAACAACCTCTCAATCCTCTCTAAACCCTAATACAATGATAAGAATCTCTCTCTAATCTAAGATCTCTAAGATGATTTCAATCTAAACCCTAATCCTTTTGATTAGGATCTCACTTAGACCTAAAACCCTTTAGATCTACATCTTGGCCTCTCACCTCCCTATTTAGAACCCTAAACAGTCCATTTTTATAGGGTTTACAACGTGATGGCAATCTGGTAAATAACCAAAACCAAACCTAACTAGGATTCCTTCAAAATAGAAACCAAGTCTGTCTAGGAAAACTCGATGAGTCGACTCATGACTGCATATGAGTCGATTCTTGACTGATGAGTCGACTCATAAATTGATGAGTCGACTGAGCAGAAGCTTTTGACAAAACGGATGGGTTTCATGAGTCGACTCATGACAGACATGAGTCGACTCAACCTGATGAGTCGACTCATGTACATGTATGAGTCGACTCACGAGCTGAAATCTGGATTCTTCGAATCTGCTGCTCGTCGTCTCGTTCCATGCTTCCACCTGTGCTCTGCCGTATCGCTTCACACCACTATTCTCAAGATATCATGAGAATCGTCTATCCACAAGCTCCTATGAGGATCGCTTTTTCCAAAAAGAAGATACACCCGTATCACTAATACCCACTAATATATTGTATGAAATAATCTAAGCTCAATAAGGGTGTGTGTGATAAATAAGAACAATGAAATTCTAACTCAATTTAATATAGCAAGATATGAATATGAAAATTGACAATCAATAATCTATATAAAAGAGTTTAGAAAAACTTTTCTATAAACACAAAAACTGAAGAAATGATGATGAGGATGAATTCCTCAATTAAAATTGAAAGCTTCTTCTTTGTGTAAAATTTCTCTTTGAAACAAAGCTTGAAACAAGGTTTTTAAACACCTTTTAAACACTTGTAAACTTAATTAAACAAATCTCTTGGTTGGTCAGAATGCTTAATGCACTGGGGTATTTATAACATCCCAAAACATCAGCAAGAACCCAAGTAAAAAGACCAAAAAACCAGAAGAAGACAAAACCAGAAAGTAGCCGTTACGGTGTTATGAGTCGACTCAGTACTATTCATGAGTCGACTCATAAGTAGCTGTTACAGGCTACAAATAAACTTTTGGGTCGACTCATAAAAATCATGAGTCGACTCATAAACCATTGGTTGACTCATAAAATCATGGGTCGACTTAGCAGAAACAAAATTCATCTTCCAGCACACTTTGTGAGTCGACTTATGATAGTCATGAGTCGACTTAACCTGATGGTTCGACTCATAAAAATCAAAAGTCAACTCAGCAGAAACAAAATGTAAACAACGCAGCAGTTTGTGAGTCGAATCAATACTGTTCATGAGTCGACTCATAAACATGTACGCAGAAAATTTTCAACTTTGAACCTTGTTAAAAAATATCAAATAAATTATAAAAAATGTGAACTTTAGGAATAGTTTATAAACATAATATTAAACATATTTGTGAAGAAATTTTGGAAATTACTTTCGCCATTTGTAAAATATTATCGTTTTAGAAAATGTGAATATATATGTGTAAATATGTAAACATATACATTTGATTTTGATAAAGAGGTGTATTGCAAAACTTTTATAAAACAGTATAATGTAAACATGATGTTAAGTGTGTGTATAAATATATATTGAGCTTAGAGAATAACATACGATATATACAATAATACCAAAATGATTGTAACCATAACTAATCTGGATCTTTAACTCTGACATAAACCTGTAATAAGTCACAATTACTAGAAAACAAAATTAGTTATAAATTGTTTGTAAAATCATCAAAACAAAATCAAGAGTGTAGGTTCAAAACCAGAACCCTAACCATCTCCCCCTTTTTGATAATGACAAACAATTCATTATATAAATCATGAAATATAAACTCAATACTCATAAACAGCAAACCAATACAAATCCAGTACCATTTCTCCCCCTTTTGGCAACATCAAAAAAGGGGAATAGCGGAGCAAGGCTCCCCCTACATTTATGCATAGGTTAGAATAACAAAATAGACAAATAGGAGCTACGCTCCCGTGTCAGAAAAGAAACATGAGTGAGGATATTCATATGGAACACAAACATGATAGAGCATATGATCATCATATAAGATATAAGCTCACCATCAAGTGAAAACACACATAAATTCAAAAGAAACAGATTTACTAGGCTATTACATACCAAGTTCAACACATGTTTTCAAACTATGTCCAACATGAAGCAAATCAAGTGCAAGATAAAATATTACATGCCAACGTAAAAATAAAAGTTTTCCAACATAACATAAACCAAAATATCATATTGTTCATCATAAATTCAAAAAGAGCTTCAAGTGTTTGATGATCCTGGACCCAAAGAAGGAAGGGGTTGCAAAAGGTTTATGATCTCATCAAATCTACTGTGAATGGAGGCCATGTCAACTTCTCTTTCACTCCTCAGGGAGGCTATCTCTTTCCTTAATTCCACCTGGGTCCTTTCTACCTCTCCAAGTCTCATGCTAAGATCAAGTTTACTGTCTTCAATCCTCTGAAATCTCACTTGGTCACTATAGTAATATTCAGTCATTTTAGTGGAAAGATCTTCTATATAGCTTGGTAAATGGTTGGACTAGAAGCAATGACATCAAACATAACATTTCCCCATTTAACATCAACATTACCTAGAATAGCATAGATGACCCTAGTGAGATCTTGAGAATAGTGACTATATCCCCCATATTTTGGAATCAAATTATAGGAAATGATACATCTAATAATGGTAGCCAAATCAGACACATTTTTAGCATGTAATGGGAGGCTTTCGCTAGGAAGAGTCATAAGGGTTTCAACATCGGGATTATCATACGATACATCATCAAGAAAGGGGTCACCACGAGGAATGCCAATGATCTCAGATAGACGGTCAGCTGTGAAACGAATATGGCGATGTTTGACACAGGAATTGATAAAATGTGGTCTATTCTCAGGAGCAAATGGTACAAGATTTGCGTAAAATACATGCACAAGATGGGGATAAAGCTTTTCAGAGTGCTGACTAGAGACTAGATCACCGAGTTTAGTAGTAGAGAAAAACTGTTCTAGAGAAAAATGACTAAAGTCATCGAATTTAACATATCTACCAGGGAACAATTTTAACTGACAAAGAGCATGATATTTTTTAATTAAAGCTGTGCTATTTAGATATTGTTTGTAATGTGCATTGCTACGCTCTGGAGGAGAAGATTAACGATCACTAGAAGGAGGGGCTTTTCTTTTGGAAGTTCTAGGGCGTTTGGTTGAAGTACTAGCCATAAAAATGAAATGAAACGAAACCCTAGAAAAGGAAATGAGAGGGGAAAGGGGTTATACCGAACAGAGGAGACCGAGGAAGACGACGATTGCTGGAGTCGACTGGCGATGATGAGTCGGCTGGTGATGAGAGTCGACTGAGAATGAAAAATCAGCTAGAGGAAAGATGAACGAAAGAGGAAAGAGAGGATAAACTAGGGCTTTGAAATGAGATCAACGGTCCAGATTTGGTCAAAAGATAAGTGTATGCTCAAGATTAAGGTAGGCAAATGGGTTGGGTCTAAAACATCTCAAATCCAAAAACAGAAAGAATCAATAACCTAAAAATAGTCACCCAAAGGTCGACTTGCAGTCGACTAAGGGATATGAGTCGACTCTGAGTTGACTTAAACTTAAAAACCAAGATTTTACAAAAATTCTAAAATAAGACTTTTGCACTTGAATTTTTTTTTTTAACAATGGAATGTTTTGACAAGAATTTTGAGTCATAAAAATCTACACATAGATCTTAAATAATCTTTAAATGTTTATTGAAATATTTTAAGTCAAAAACAAGAGCAACAATCAAAAAATAAAAATAAAATTTTTTTCTTAAGAAATGGAAATTAAGTACATTTTGGTACCCAAATAGTTTTGGTACCAATAGAATTAGGGACATGACCCCTATCATTTAAGATCAAGGCCATTGGGTTATGAACCCATTTAGGTGTATATGGTACACGGGTACGATCAAAACAGAATTCGTATTCATGACCTTTTCGATTGCAATGAATGCAATGAAAGGGCCTAAATGGTATGTGTTGACCAACATAAGGTGCACGAAAATCATTTGCAAAAATAGGTTTATCTTTAAAATTATTTTGCAAACGAGAAACCTTCTTCAAATTAAAGAAAAATTTGGTCAAGTGACCCAAACGACCACAAACATCACATTTATACATATGAGCATGTTTATGATTTACATTATATGTGTGTACATGTATATGAGATGAAGAAGCTTGATGGGATGCACAATCATGTTAAGTTTTTGTGCATTATGACAAAATTTGATTATATGGCCTTTAAGACCGCAAATAGAACATTTATGAATTTTGTCATACATATGTGCATAGTGTGTAGGTTTCTTAGAAGAATTAACATGGTGCTTTGCACACATGTCCATAAGTTTTTTGTTATTCGCAATACAAGTGTTTAGTGTTGAATCTAAGGTTGATATGCGTTTTTTCATTTGATTCAACTCATCATTGTGCATATAAGAATTGCTACTAGAAGTAGGATAAACATAATCATTTACCATAGAGTTTAATTTATTTTTACTAATCTCTACTTCTAACATGACATCACATTTTTCTTTAAGCAATCTAGCTTTTTGTAATCTCAAAGTTTCATTGAATTATTTAAGATTTATAATTTCATTTGCAATGAGATCAAACTTAATAATTAGTGTTTCACGAGAGGATTCCATATTATCATGCTTACTTTTTAAATCAATATACATCTTATATAATTTTTCAAATTCATGCACAAGTTCATCAAAAGTAATATCATCATCATTGTCGAGCTCGCATATCTCACTAGGGCTATCACCTAGTGATCGTGTGCATGATCCTCCAATAGAACTGGAAGAGGAGGCCTCCAAGGCTTGTCGAATCGCCTCCAAGTCTCCTTGTTGTGCTTCTATAAGTTTCTATAAATTGTAAGCACTATCAAAATGAACAAATTTGTTAGAGAATGATGAGTGAAAAGCACTAAGCAAATATTCCAACAAAAGCTTGTTCATATTAAACATTCTTTTATCATTTTCACTCCACTTGGATTTTTCTGAAGTGGGTATAACATAAGCATCTTCAATAACTTCACATAAATCGAATTGTTTAGATTGAACAAAAATCTTGAATCTAACACGCCAATGAGCATAGGGAAAAATATCCAAACGAGGAGCAACATTAATGACATAGCCTAAACTAGATGCACCGCGCATATCCATAAAGTATATATGTCCAAACAAGATACAAAAATAAAAAATTGGATTAGCACAAAAGATAACTTGGATCTTTAACTCAAGGTGATTAGACCTTAAATCAAAGAGCACCAAACTCTGATACCAATTGTTAGACCCTAGAGGGGGGTGATTAGGGTCTTAAGCTAATCTAATCCTGATTTTATGCCAATTAAAACTTATTATCAAATTATTCTTGTAAGATAGATATACAATATGTTATGAACAAGAATATCCAATATGAACAAAGAGATATATCCTATATGATGAAATAGATGCAAGGATATATAAATACACGTATAAATTAAATGTGACACAATAAAGAAATGAAAGCGATATATGATGTGAGCACAAATGAAGATGAATGCCAAGCAACCACAAACACATAATATGTTGACGAGGTTTGGTCCTCACGACCTACGTCCCCGCTCCTCACCTCGAGGAGATCTCCACTATCATAATCCAGTGGAAGCCAGAACTTTTACACACTCGGTTTACAAGTACACTGAAAAACTCTCACAATCAATCACTATGCAATCACTATATACACACTAAGTGTTGATCTCTAGACCGTGTCTTCCTCCTTAAGTGCTCGGATACAACCTCTACCTAGGTTCGTCAACCAATGTCACTCCTATTGGATTTGACCCCGTCTCTCACCATATACTACTCTCAGTGTACAAGTGTATTACAAGTGATACTCATAATATAAGTTCAAATACAATGTTTTGCTCTCTATAATGAATGAGAACACAATGAAGCTCCTCTCACTAATTCACACACCAATACCCACTAATATATTGTACGAAATAATCTAAGCTCAATAAGGGTGTGTGTGATAAATGAGAACAATGAAATTCTAACTCAATTTAATATAGCAAGATATGAATATAAAATTTGACAATCAATAAGCTATATAAAAGAGTTTAGAAAAACTTCTTTATAAACACAAAGAACTAAAGAAATGATGATGGGGATGAATTCCTCAATTGAAATTGAAAGCTTCTTCTTTGTGTAAAATTTCTCTTTGAAACAAAGCTTGAAACAAGGCTTTTAAACACCTTTTAAACACTTGTAAACTTAATTAAACAAATCTTTTGGTTGGTCAAAATGTTTAATGCATTGGGGTATTTATAACATCCCAAAACATCAGCAAGAACCCAAGTAAAAAGACCAAAAGCCAGAAGAAGACAAAACCAGAAAGTAGCCGTTACAGTGTTATGAGTCGACTCGGTACTATTCCTGAGTCGACTCATAAGTAGCCGTTACAGGCTAAAAATCAACTTATGTGTCGACTCATATAAATCATGAGTCAACTCATAAACCATGGGTCGACTCATAAAATCATGGGTCGACTTAGCAGAAACAAATTTTATCTTCTAGCACACTTTGTAAGTTGACTTATGACAGTCATGAGTCGACTCAACCTGATGGGTCGACTCATCAAAGTCATGAGTCGACTCAGTAGAAACAAAATGTAAACTACGCAGCATTTTGTGAGTCAACTCAATATTGTTCGTGAGTTGACTCATAAACATGTACACAGAAATTTTTTAACTTTGAACCTTGTTAAAAATATCAAATAAATTCTAAAAAATATAAAACCTTAGGAATAGTTTATAAACATGACATTAAATATATTTGTGAAGAAATTTTGGAAATTACTTTTGCCATTTTTAAAAGATCATCGTTTTAGCAAATGTGCACATATATGTATAAATATGTAAACATATACATTTGATTTTGATAAAGAGGTGTATTGCAAAACTTTTGTAAAACAGTACAATGTAAACATGATGTCAAGTGTGTGTATAAATATATATTGAGCTTAGAGAATAACACACGATATATACAATAATACCTAAATGATTGTAACCATAGCTGATCTGGATCTTTAACTCTGACATAAACCTATAATAAGTCACAATCACTAGAAAAAAAAATTAGTTATAAATTATTTGTAAAATCATCAAAACAAAAACAAGAGTATAGGTTCAAAACCAGAACTCTAACAATGTCCCCCTTTTTGATGATGACAAACAATTCATTATATAAATCATGAAATATAAACTCAATACTCATAAATAGCAAACCAATACAAATCCAATGTCATTTCTCCCCCTTTTGGCAACATCAAAAAAGGGGAGTAGCGGAGCAAGGCTCCCCCTACATTTATGCATAGGTTAGAAAAACAAAATAAATAAATAAGAGCTATGCTCCCCCTGTCAGAAAAGAAACATGAGTGAGGATACTCATATGGAACACAAACATGATAGAGCATATGATCATCATATAAGATATAAGCTCACCATCAAGTAAAAACACACATAAATTCAAAAGAAACAGATTTACTAGGCTATTACATACCAAGTTCAACACATGTTTTCAAACCATGTCCAACATGAAGCAAATCAAGTGCAAGATAAAATAATACATACCAACATAAAAATAAAAGTTTGTTAACATAACATAAACCAAAATATCATAATGTTAATCATAAATTCAAAAAGAGCTTCAAGCGTTTGATGATTCTGGACTTAAAGAAGGATGGGTTGCAAAAGGTTTATGATCTCATCAAATCTACTGTGAATGGAGGCCATGTCAACTTCTCTTTCACTCCTCAAGGAGGCTATCTCTTTTCTTAATTCCACCTGGGTCCTTTCAACCTCTCCAAGCCTCTTGCTAAGATCAAGTTCACTGTCTTCAATCCTGGGAAATCTCACTTGGTCACTATAGTAATATTCAGTTATTTGAGTGGAAAGATCTTCTATATGGCTTGGTACAGATGAATCAGAGGAGGAATAATAGTGCTCATAAGGAGGTTCATGAACGGGAGATTCAAGAGGGAGTCTATGAGCAGGATGATCATGCATTGCCATTAATATGGCAGGTATTCAGGATGGGGACATAATGTTTTGTTAGTGTCTTTAAGAGTCATACTTTTGAAGCCATGTTTTGATGATCACGGGGCCTCAACGGGCTCTTGAACTTCCATACGCAATCCAATGTGGTTAGTTATAGGGATTTTTCCATCATGGGATCTCTCACATTGCTTAGAAGGATGAGCACGACCCCCAGTCTGATAAACCGCTCGAGATTCATTCAACGGGCCCAAGTGCTCTTTGACCGGAGCTTTGCCTCGATCATCGTGCAAAGGACCAAGGCAATCGGCTATTGGCTTCTTGCTTCTGGACAAGTCTACACTATCGTGGGGCTTCACTGGAAGTACCAGATCAATGAGAGCAGGGGCAGAACTTAACAGAATCGGAAAAACGGGCATAAAGTGTCTCCCGTCTCGGTCTTGGCGCGAGTCAGGACTTGGTGACCCACACCGGTCCAGGTCATCTTGGGGTGACCCGTGGCTGGCCGGGTCATCTGGGTGTGATCCGTGTTTTTTGGTCTTTTTGGCCGCTGTTTTGAACTTCGGCCTCCAGACTTGACGTGGTTTTGCTGGTTCTTTCAGCATGAATTCCTTTTGCAATTTTTGTACTTCTTGCACTAGAATTCTTGCTTGCGCAAGTAGCACGCGGTGTTTCTGAATTCGTTCTTCACAGGTTGAACGTGTCTTCTTGACGCGGACCCATTCATTCGTCATTGGTTTGGAGGAGGAGTTACTCGCTCGCTGTTGTGGTATTTGGCACCTTCTGGACTTCGGATTCGCCTCATAGTGGATTCCATCAATTGTCTCTAAAGCTTTGGCCAGCTGGTGCACGAGGCGTTGGCATCGTCTTTGTTGTGCCTATTTTGATACGGTTAGCACGCCTTCAGCAGTTAACTCCTTGATCAAGGAGGAGTCAATATCTGCAAATTTGGCCTCGTTGGAAGCCGGAGAAGCGCTGTGATGTGCAATTGTAGCGGTGGTGGCGTGAAGATCATCTTCTTGAGTCTTCAAATCTAAAGACCAGCGGACCTTCTTGGATTTGCGAGGAGAGGCGGATTTGGAGGAGGAGGAAAAATACTCCTCGAAGTTTTGCTAGTCAAACTCATATTCGACCTCTTCTTCGACCGAGATGCGAATCCGAGGTTGTGATACATTAGCCTTCACAGAATGGCTGTCGGCTCCCACTGTGGTCGCTAGCGTATTTGGGTGGAAAGTTGATTTCGTTGAAGAGTTCATTGCAACTTTAGGCGTTTATAACAAACTCAAAGAAATAGTTGTTGGACCCTAGAGGGGGGTTATTAGGGTCTTAAGGCTATAATTGTGAAAAATAAGGCAAGCAATACACCACAATAATGAACAACACATGTAAAGGAGATAGAGTGAGAAATCGTTATCCAAGTGACGCGTGATGTGTTAACGAGGTTCGGCCTGCTGATCTATGTCCCCGCTCCCCACTCTCGAGGAGAATCCACTACACAACCCGATTTGGAAGCTGGAACTTCTTCTACACAACAATCTCCACGAGATCTCACAACTACACATTTGATCACCACAAAATCACACTCCCACACGGTTAATCTTCACAAGATCAAGCTCTCAACAGTAGTAATGGTGTAAAAACTCTCTCTTTATAATGTCTCTATAGCAAGGAGAAAGATTACACTAAAGCTGGGAAGTAAAACTAAAAACAGAGAAAATCAGGTTTGAAAATTTTGGCTCTCAGTAAAACAGATCTCTGGTTTTTCAAAAGCTTGGGATACTTTAGGAAGAAGGAGTATAGAGGGTTTAAATAGGAGAAAATACAGCTGTTTAAACCTGTACCCTAATCCCCTAAATCTTGTAAAAACAGGCGCTAAAATCTGTACCCAAAAAAACCGTTTGAATAAGCGGCGGTCGACCGTACAATTCTCACGGTCGACCGCGAGCCAACTTTGAAACTTGGAAAATTTCCAGAGACTTCTACGGTCGACCGTGGTGGTCGATCGTAGGAATTTTCAAGCTCACGGTTGACCGCGAAAGTTTCTGCTGCCCACTCAGAAAAGAACTCAGGCGCGGTCGACCGTGGCGGTTGACAGCAAACTGATACATGCAAAAACTATTTTTGACTCTCTTAAAAAATCTGTAAAATATTTAATTGACTTCCAAAAATTGTGAAACTTTGTAAAATGTTTTTAACACTAAAAACAAATTGTTTGGAAAATAAATTTTGCGAATAGGTCCTCATACTTGTGGAAAATGATATTTTGTGAAAACGCTCAAAACTACAAGTATGAAAACGTGTGTGTGATATCCCAATAGCTTCAAATAAAATCTAAACTACTTGCCTACATTCTAGCACTTGAGGGAAAATAAAAACTAGCTAATATCCTAACATAGAATACAATTCTTTGAGTCTTGATATAGCTTGAGTTTGATGAAGCTTCTTATTACATTTGGTGTTCTTGAATAAACGTTGCTTCATCATTATGCCTCCTCCTCCTTTGGATATCATCGTTGTAGCTCATATTCCATCTAATCCTCCATGTATGGTACTAACATGCTTGATATATGTGTTAACTATATTATCACTCAACAAGCAATTAGTACCGATAATGGTGGTTGTAAAACATCATCAAAACAAGAGGGCTAACAATCTCCCCCTTTTTGATGATAACAACCAACCATTATATAGGAGCAAAATAAATATAGTTTATAGATAGTAGCTCCCCCTATCTATAAGCTCACCCTTACTATGTGTACAAATGAGGAGATTTCTCTCCCCCTTTGTCACCATCAAAATGGGGTAAAAAAATATAAAAAAATGCATGTGAAATACAACTAATCAAGCAAGCAAATAGAACTTTCACATAGTGCATAAGTCCAAACTATTTCTTATGCGACAAAAATCATCTACACTAAGAGGCTTGGTAAATATGTCCGCTAATTGAGATGTTGTGTCAACAAACACAAGGGAAACATCTTGTCTCTCTACATGATCACGTAAGAAATGATGGCGTACATCAATATGCTTGGTTTTAGAATACAAAACCGAATTTTTTGAAATATTGATAGCATTAGTGTTATCACAAAAGATTTTTATATTTTGAAAATTCAAATCATAGTCAACTAAGCTTTGTTTCATCCATAAAACTTGGGCACAACATAAGCCGGCGACAATGTATTCCGCTTCCGTAGTGGATAATGCAACACAATTTTGTTTCTTGGAAGCCCAAGAAACAAGAGAATTTTCCAAGAACTGGCATGTTCCACTCGTACTCTTGCGATCTATCTTACATCCGGCAAAGTCGACATTACAAAAACCATATAGATCAAAAGAGGTGCTTTTAGGATAAAATAAACCAAGAGCAATAGTTCCATGCACATAATTAATGATTCTCTTAACCGTAATCAAATGAGATGCTTTAGGAGAAGCTTGAAAATATGCACATGCACACACACTAAACATGATATCGGATCTACTAGCGGTGAGATAAAGAAGACTACCTATCATACCTCGGTATAGTTTTTGGTCCACATCCTCACCACTATCATCCGCATCAAGCTTGACACTTGTACTCATGGGAGTTGGTGCATGCTTAGAATTCTTCAAATTGAATTTCTTCACTAATTTTCTAGCATACTTGCTTTGAGAAATGAATATCCCATCCTTAGTTTGATTGACTTGGAGCTCGAGAAAGAATGTGAGCTCTCCCATCATGCTCATCTTAAAGTGATCTTGCATAACTTTAGAAAAATCCTTACAAAGAGATTCATTAGTAGCACCGAAAATGATATCATCAACATATATTTGAACTAAAATTAAATCATTTTTTCTTTTTCTCACAAAAAGAGTATTATCAATTTTTCCTTTAGAGAACCCATTTTCAAGAAGAAAACTAGAGAGGCGAGCATACTAAGCTCTAGGAGCTTGTTTCAACCCATATAAAGCTTTTTAAACCCGGTAAACATGATTAGGAAAAGCATGATTCATAAAACCGGGGGGTTGCTTAACATTTACTTCCTCTTCAATATGACCATTTAAAAAAGTACGTTTAACATCCATTTGAAACAATTTGAAATCTTTAAAGCTAGCAAATGCCAAAAACATTCTAATAGATTCTAACCTTGTAACCGGTGCAAAGGTTTTATCATAGTCTATGCCATCCTCTTGATTGTATCCTTGAGCAACCAAACGAGCTTTATTTCTAGTAACAATGTCATGTTCATCTAAAAACCCATTTTGTTCCAATTACACTAGCATTGTTAGGTCTAGGAAAATTGTTTAGTTCATCATAGCTAAAACCCAAAATTCATTATTTAAAGTATCATTAATCTTCTTAGGTTCTAATTGAGATAGAAAAGCAACATTACCACACTCACTCAAAGCCTTTGAGCAAGTAACAACCCCTTGTGAAGGACTCCCAATAATTTGCTCCTTTGGATGATTTGATGCGAATTTCCATACTTTAGGGAGTTCTTCTTGTACATGAGTGTTGGTGCTTTCCACATCTTTTTGTTCTTCTATTGAGGGTGTATCATATATTTGTAAAAATCTAATCCTCCCTCAATATCATCATCATCTTTCCTAGGCAAAATAACTTGTGAACCAATATTAGTCTCATCAAAAGTAATGTTTATAGATTCTTCAACAACAAGAGTTCGTTTGTTAAAGACCCTATAAGCCTTACTTCGAGTTGCATACCCTAAGAAAATGCCAACATTAATTTTAGAATCAAATTTAGCATGGTGATCTTTTGTATTTAAAACAAAACATTTACAACCAAAGATACGAAAATATCCAATAAAATGAGTTTTTCCATAAAATAGTTCATACGGAGTTTTCTTAAGCTTTGGTCAAATCAAAACACGATTTAAAACATAACAAGCCGTATAGACGGCTTCCGCCCAAAAATATTTAGGCAAATCAAAGGAGTTTAACATAGTTTGTACCATCTCTTGTATAGTTTGATTTTTCCGTTCAACAACACTATTTTGTTGTGGTGTTCTTGGAGTGAAAAACACATGAGTTATACCACGATGCACACAAAAATCATAAAAAGAGATATTTTGAAATTCACCACCATGATCACTTCTTATTTTAACAACTTTCAAATCTTTTTTATTTTTAATTCTTTTAACATGATTTGAAAATTCATCAAAACATTCATCTTTACTAGCAAGAAAGATTGTCCATGTAAAACGAGAAAAATCATCAATGATAACAAATACATAGTGTTTGCCTCCAAGAGAGGTAACACGCGTATGACCAAATAAATCAAGATGAAGTAATTACAAATGTTTAGAAGTTGATACCTCATTGATGGATTTGAAGGTAGAATTAGTTTGTTTACCTTTAGCACAATCTTCGCATATAGTATCTTTGATGAAATGCAAGTTTGGTAAACCTTTAACAAGATTCCTCTTAGACAATTTGGATATCATTTCCATGTTTGCATGTCCAAGCCTTTTATGCCAAGTCCAAGGGTTTTCATCAATTGCCGTAAGATACTTCACATCTTGATTCACTAATTCATTCATCTCAAAAATATACACATTAGATTTTCTATTAGCAACAAAAATAAATTTTCCATTCATACTAATAATGCATTTGTCCGGTTTAAAGGAAATATCAAAACCTTTATCACTCAATTGGCTAATGCTAAGAAGATTATGATTCAAGCCATTAACCAAATAAACATCTTCTATAACGAGAGAGGGTGTCTTACCAACACATCCAATACTAATGATTTTACCTTTCTCTCCACCACCGAAGGAGACGCTACCTCCTTTAATCCTTGATAGGGTTGTAAATAGCTCTTTGTTTCCCGTTATATGATGTGAGCAATCACTATCAAGGTACCACATCTCTCTACGTCGTTGCCGTGATGTTCCCTACAAGAGATGAAGATGTAGTAACTTTAGGTACCCAAATCTTAGGTCCTTAGTGGTTAGTAAGCTTGGTACCTTTAGGTACTCATGTCATGCCATAAAAATCATGATTATCTTTGATCCTACAATGAGTAGAAATATGACCACGTTTCATGCAATAGGTGCACACAAAATTTCTCTTGTGTGTAGGAGCATAAGATCTATGAAATCTATTTCTACCATGGTGATGATGATTAGCATAAGCATGAGTGGGTCTAATCCTACCACTCTCAATTTCTAGTCCTTCAATCTTGGATCTTAATTGTTTATTTTCAAAATTAAGATCCCCTAGCAATTCATCTTTTAATGCAAGAGAGGTTTGTAGTTGTTCTAGTTTGGCATCACAAGAAGCATGCAACTTTTTAAAGGAAGAGAATTCTTTTGACATCCTTTTAAACTCAACGTTCAATTCTTCTAATGCCGTAGTTAGATCACATTGCATATAAAAGGATTCACTTTCGGTGTCAGAAACTACCTCCTTTTCATAGGCCATGAAGCAAATGTTGGGATCATGAAGAGCAAGTTTAGCTCCTTCTTCTTTGCTATCCGAATCACTTGGTTCGGATTCTTCTCATCCAGCATACATGGCTTTCTTCTTCTTGTTCTTCATGTATTTCTCCTTGAGCTTAGGGCAATCTTTGGCGATATGACCTGGTTCATTGCATTCAAAATATTTTTCTACATGTGAAGAAAATTTGTTGTTAGATCGGGGATTAAACTTCTTGTTCATTTTAATGAGTCTAGAAATTCTTCTAGAGAGGTGAGCCACTTCTCTAGAAAAATTAACTTTACTCTCCGACGATGATGATGATGAGTTGTCACTAGCTCCTTTGAGAGCTATGGTCTTCATCTTTGGTGATGGCTCCTCAACTTCTCGTGGGGAAACTTCCTCCTTCTCCTTTCCCTTGAGCTTTTTCTCATGAACCTTAAGCTTACCGATGAGGCCATCGAGAGCTAGAGTGGTGAGATCATGAGCTCCTCTATGACTGTAGATTTGGGTTCCCAAATTAGAGTCAATGAACAAAGGATCTTGTAGTTCGTCTATTGGATAGTTAATTTCTTGTCAAGACCATGCAATTCATTGATTATGTTAGTAAAGCGAGAAAACATAGCATCAATGGATTCAGTTGGAAGCATCTTAAATAACTCATATTCATGCATAAGCCCACTAATTTTGGATTCCTTAACTTGGGGGTTCCTTCATGTGTAATACACAATTTCACCCATATTTCGTATGCGGTTGCACACGTGGAAACCCTACTATACTTATTGGGGGAAAGACCGCAAATTAAGGCATTCATGGCCTTTGCATTGAGATTGACTTGGTGCCTTTCTCCATCGGTCATGTTCCCGACTTTGGGCTTTTCTACATATTTCTTCTCTATGAGTTCTAAAATGTCAAGATCAATGCAACGAAGGTAAATCCTCATCCTAGCCTTCGAATAAGTAAAATTACTACCGGTGAAAAGGGGTGGTCTAGTGGTGGATTGTCCCTCTAACATATGCACATTCATTGAAGCCTCCATAAGATCTTTTCTCTAAGGTGGTTAGACCAAAAACTAATATAGAGACCAAGCTCTGATACCAATTGTTGGACCCTAGAGGAGGGGGGCTGATTAGGGTCTTAAGGCTATAATTGTGTAATAAAAATAAGGCAAGCAATACACCATAATAATGAACAACAAATGTAAAGGAGATAGAGTGAGAAATCGTTATCCAAGTGACGCGCGATATGTTAACGAGGTTCGGCCCGTTGACCTACGTCCCCATTCCCACTCTCAAGTAGAATCCACTACACAACCAGGTTTGGAAGCCGGCACTTCTTCTACACAATAATCTCTATGAGATCTCACAACTACACAGTTGATCACCACAAGATCACACTCCCACACAGTTGATCTTCACAAGATCAAGCTCTCAACAATAGTAATAGTGTAAAAACTCTCTCTTTACAATGTCCCTATGGCAAGGAGAAAGATTACACTAAAGCTGGGAAGTGAAACTGAAAACAGAGAAAATCAGGTTTAAAAATTTTGGCTCTCAGTAAAATAGAACTCTGGTTTTTCAAAAGCTTGGGACACTTAAGGAAGAAGGAGTATAGAGAGTTTAAATAGGAGAAAATATAGCTGTTTAAACCCATACCCTAATCCCCCAAATCCTAGAAAAATTAGCGCTGAAATCTGTACCCAAAAAGACCGTTTGAATAAGCGGCGGTCGACCATACAATTCTCGCGGTCGACCGCGAGCCAGCTTTGAAACTTGAAAAATTTCTAGAGACTTCTGCGATTGACCGTGGGAATTTTAGAGCTCACGGTCGACCGTGATGGTCGACTGTAAAAGTTTTTGCTGCCCACTCAGAAAAGAACTCAGGCGTGGTCGACCGTGACGGTCGACCGCAAACTGATACATGCAAAAACTATCTTTGACTCTCTTAAAAAAATCTGTAAAATATTTAATTGACTTCCAAAAATTGTGAAAATTTGTAAAATATTTTTAACACTAAAAATAAATTGTTTGGAAAATAAATTTTACGAATAGGTCCTCATACTTATGAAAAATAATATTTTGTGAAAACGCTCAAAACTATAAGTATGTATACGTGTGTGTGATATCCCAATAGCTTCAAATAAAATCTAAACTACTTGCCTACATTCTAGCACTAGAGAAAAAAAAAATAAAAACTAGCTAATATCCTCACATAGAATACAATTCTTTGAGTCTTGATATAGCTTGTGTTTGATGAAGCTTCTTATTGTATTTGGTGTTCTTGAATAAATGTTGCTTCATCACTATGCCTCCTTCTCCTTTAGATATAATCATTGTAGCTCATATTCCATCTAATCCTCCATGTATGGCACTAACATGCTTGATATATATATATATTAAATTATTACTCAACAAGCAATTAGTACAGATAATGGTGGTTGTAAAACATCATCAAAACAAGAGGGCTAACAATAGTCTTTTTATAAGACTTTCAACAAAAATTATAACTTTCTTTCAAACTACACACAATAGTAGTTTATCTCCTATTGCTTGCGTGGGATCTTTACCGGTGCCGGAGTTTCTCCGTGGACTGCCTACGGATCAGATCCGGTTGGCAGAAGTATTGATCAGAGCTCCTACTTAATCAAGGAAGTATTAACTGAAGTATTGATATCGACCAAGTGAAATCAGTACTCTTCTTGAGATTAAGACCAAGCCTAATCTTGAGGAAATGGGGTACGGGGCTTCGGATCCTTTGAAATACTCCTTCTTTATGCTGAAGTTCGCCAGGATCTAGCTAGCCTCCTCTGAAATTTCATGCTCCTTGACTTTTTAACTCATCAACACCTCGTCCTCTTGATAAAATTCCAGCCCCTGTGAAAGGAGGCCCTAGGCTTGTATTTATAGGGTTTCAGATGCGGTTATTTGGATAAGAACAAAGGATTTAGCCATATCTTCAGTCAATAACAGACGGCCCATATGTAGAGATGATATCAAGTCAGTTGGGAACCTCTAGAACAAATAAATCCTGTGAAAACTACTTAAAACTGTCAAAAACACGTTTGGGGCTCAGGATTGCACGGCAGGCCACGGTGACCCACTTGATAGCATGTCACCTCCTGGTGACCCGTGTGGTCGCGGGTCACCAAGTGGTGACCCGCGTGCCCGTGGGTCACCAAGTGATGACTCACGCCCCACGCAAGTTTTGATCTTTTTGGTGTTTCCAGACTTTCTCGGATTTATACTTTCTGCCGTTTTGCATATTTATTTGTCTTGTTGACTTGTACGCTTTGATAACTTGTTTTATACGCTCAGAGCTGACCGACAAGTGCGACGGGTACTTGAAGCTGACCGACAAGCGTGGCGGGCATTTGGAACTAAATGACAGGCACGGCGGGCACTCTGAGCTAACCGACAAGGACGGCGGGCACTTAGAGCTGACCGGCAAGCACGACGGACACTCGGAGTCGACCGACAAGCGCGGTGGGTACTCGGATAATCCTTCTTGACCCGGATGATGACATTGATCGTCTTCTCTTTATCTCAAGCTACGTGCGAACACCTATAGGTATTTTTTAGACGCCTACAAGTGGCTTATTTGATTTTTCGACCATTTGAGTTAATATTCTAACTCCAAACCAAATACAATAAATTACCTGTCTCTAGTTGTTTATGCTACACTCACTTGCATCCATATGCTCCTAGTAAATTGCATCCACGTTGTTATCCACGTGTCTTTGTTGGTTACTCAGATTCTCAAAGTGCCTATAAATGCTTACACTTATCAACTAGTTGAGTTTATTTCTCTCGACATGCCAAGTTTATTAAGGATCAGTTTCTCTTTCACAGCTCTTTCAATTCTAGTTCAGATTCATTAGTACCTCCTGCTTCTTAGTCACATGGTGCTGACTTGTCTCCTACATTTTAGATTTTATCAAATTAACATCTTTCAGCTCAAATTGTACAACAGGCATGTTGAAAACGTGCATAGAAGGAATAGGACCATCAGTCGATTGATAGAGAGTCATTAGTCAACTGATTCGATCGCCAGAAACTGAGTTACATGAATACTTCTAGTCGGTTGACTGATAGGGTCTGATCAGTCAACCAATAACGTGCACATGCAGGATTCTGGAAATCCTGCTCCTGGTCAGTCAACTGATGCACCCTCATCAGTGGGCCGATAGCGGTCAAAATAGGTTTTCAGCCTGTTTCCTAATCTATTTTGGAATTTGAGTATATAAATAGAAGTATGTTTTGTTAGGGTTTTTATCAGAGAAAAGAGTTATTATTAGAGACTTTTAAGCACTATGAGAGAGAGATTCTTTGAGGGTGAGTGAGATCTTGTTGATTAGGGTTACTGTGATTATTTGAGAGTTGTAACCCATTATATTTCTCCTCTATATAGTAAAATCTCCCCATCCTCTCCCCATGGACGTAGGTAACTTGCCGAACCACATATATTTCTGTGTTTGTGATTGATTTTGATCGTTTACATTATGGATTGTGCTCGTTATGATTCTTCGTGCATTGCTTACCGACTCGTTGTGGATTGAGTCCGCTTCCATAGGGTGCAACAATTAGTATTAGAGCCTAGGGTTTGATTTGGGTGGAGATAAATTCGGTGTTGGAAGCTTGGATTTTGGAGATTTAGTTTTTGTGGAGATAGCATTATGGAGTTATCATTGGAGATCTTGCCTTCCTCGTGTGGCTGGGAGATTGTTTTGGAATCCTATCTAGGGTTCAATTTGGGTAATTTCTTAATTCTATCAGTCGACGAATTTTTTCTTTTACAATTTGGAGTTAGTAAGCAATAGTAGGAGAAAGTGGTGAAAGTAGCATGGAGACATTGAGTATAGGTCATGTTGCACTTCAGAATATGAAGATTTGTGTCGTGAAGTATGATAGTGAAATTAATTTTGGGTTGCGGACGAGTAATGTGCAGGATGTTTTGAATGCTCAAAACTTAGAAGAAATAATAATAATTCATGAGAGACCACCTAAATATGATGAGATGATATGAGACAAGATGAATCAAAATGATTGTGGGGAGTTGGAATATGATGTTATTGAAGTGACATTTGCGATGAAGATGTGAGAGATTCTCAATAACAAGCATCTTACAAAGAGTGTGGAGAATCGATTGCACTTGCTGCAGAGATTATTTAGATTCTAGATATCTAGGTGTACCTCACTTGCAGATCATGTGAACAACTACACAAAGTTGTTGTCGGACTTGGCGAATGTTGATGAGAAGATATCAGACGAGTACAAGGTGATCATTTTATTAGGCTCATTACCCGATAAGGATTTTGATACCTTTATGCTTACTTTGTTGAATGGTAAATTTTACACCACTTATAGTGAAGTGACTAATGCATTGACAAATTTTGATTTGAGGAGGAAGGATAAAGAGTCTTCCAGAGCTAGCACTTCAAGAGAAGCCTTGTCAACAAGAGAAAGGAGTCCCTATCCTAGAGGTGGTAATCGAGCCAGGTCAAAGTTAAGAGGCCACTACCAAATTGCGAAGAACCAGTGTGCTTTTTGTAGAGAACAAGGACATTGGAAGAGAGATTGCCTGAAGCTCAGAGAGAAGGAGATAGCAAGAAGAAGGGTCCAAAGGCCAGTGAGGTGAATGTTGCTAAGAGTTGAAATGATTCTAAAGATTCATGCTTTTCTTTTTTGATTACTCAAGAGATTAACCATGCGGAAGCATCAGATTGGATGCTGGATTCTGATGCTACTTATCATGTGACTCTCGGAGAGCTTGGTTTGCATCCTTTGAGAAGCTCGATGGGGGTGTGGTGGTCATGGAAAATAATCAGTCTTGTGTCATTTTTGAGATAGGTACCGTCAGGATTCGGATACACGATGGAGTTGTTAGAGAGTTGAATAATGTAAGATTTATTCCTCAAATGAAGAAGAATCTTATTTTTGTTGGAGCTTTAGAGGCAAAGATATTCAAGGTAACTTTTAAGAACACTGTAGCTAAAGTTACTAAAGGATCATTAGTAGTGATGAAAGGTATCCGCAATAGAAATCTCTATTATCTGAAGAAAAGTACCAAGATTGGCCAGGTAGCTTCAGCAGTTTCAGAGGCGGATGCTAGCAGACTTTGGCATTTCAGACTTGGGCACGCAGGGGAAAAATCACTGCAAGCGTTATGCAAACACTAATTATTGAAGGGAACCAAAGTGGGAAAATTGAAATCTATGAGCACTGTATTCTTGGCAAGAAGACTAAAGTGAACTTCGTGATAGCTATTCATAGGACAATCGACATCTTGGACTACATGCACACGAATGTATAGGGTCCTACCAAGACAGCATCACTTGGTGGTCGATACTGGTTCGTCACGTTTGTGGATGACTATTCTAAGCGTTGTTAGGTGTACACCATGAAACAGAAGAGTGAAGTCCTAGAGATATTTGTGGGGTGGAAAAGAAGATTGGAATTGTAGACATGGAGAAAGATAAAGATGCTGAGATCCAACAACGGTGGTGAGTATACTTCAGACCCTTTTCAGCAGCTATGTTGAGACGAGGGTAGAGAGACACTTTACAGTTAGTCATACACTTCATAGTATAATGGGATGGCAGAGAAGTTGAATTGGACTTTACTGGAGAAGTTTGATGTTTGTTATCGTAGAGTGGTTTATCGAAGATCTTTTGGACTGAGGCACTTATATATGCGAGCCACCTTATTAATAGGCTGTCTTCATCAGCGATAGATGGGAAAACCCCTATAGAGATGTGGTCAGGAGAACCAGCACATGATTATGATCAGTTTAAGGTTTTTGGGTGCCTTGCATTTTATCATGCCAAAACTGATAAATTAGAATCTCATGCTAGAAAGGCCATATTTGTGGGTTTCAACCATGGTGTGAAAGGATATAAGCTTTGGGATCTAGTTGTTAAGAAGATTTTACTGAGTAGAGATGTCACATTTGATGAGGCTTTCCTCTTGACGCCTCTTAGCTCTTATCAGGTGGAGAGCACCCCGACAGCAAAGACATCGCAGATGATGGAGATTGATGTAGCTCCACAGAGTCCAGATAAGATCGTATCCAGTAGAGTGCTGATGGAGGTAATACCAGATAAGCACAAAGATGATTTGGAGGATATAGGTACAGCAGAGTAGGATCAGGGACTGACAGTTCAAATTCAGGATTCTATAACAGTTTAGAGACCTAGGATAGACATACGGTTGCCAAAGAGGTATACAGATACAGTGGTTGCTTATGCACTTCTGGTGGAGAGTGTCGATGAGATGGTCCCTACTACTTTCAGAGATGTTGAACATTGTTTAGAGGCTGATATGTGGCAGGTTGCTATGCAGGAAGAGATGGAGTCTCTTCTGAAGAATGACACATAGGAGCTTGTCGAGCCTCCAAAAGAGAGGAAGGCAATCAGTTGCAAATGAGTGTATACCAAAAAGAAGGGCATTCAGGGCACTCCAATGAGATGTAAAGCTAGGTTGGTAGGGAAGAGTTATGCCATGAAGATGGAATTGACTACAATGAGGTCTTATGTCCTGTGGTAAAGCACTCTTCTATTCGGATCTTACTAGTTTTGGTAGCACAGTATGAATTAGAATTGGATCAATTGGATGTAAAGAAAACTTTTCTTCATGGTGATCTTGATGAAGAAATTTATATAACTCAACCATTAAGGTTTTGAGCTGTAGGAAAGAAAAAGTTAGTGTGTAGATTGAAGAAGTCGCTATACGGGTTAAAGCAATCCCCAAGACAGTGGTATAAGCGATTCGATAATCAGCAAGTCATACATTAGGAGCCAGTTTGATTCTTGCATATACTATCACAAGCTTCATGGAGGTTCATACATTTATTTGTTGTTTTATGTCAATGACATGTTAGTTGCTTCTATTTCTAGATCTACCATAGATAAATTTAAAATACAGCTTTCAAACGAGTTTGAAATGAAGGATTTGAGTGATGCAAGTATATTTTGGAGATGGAGACAGACATATATAGAGATAAGGGTAGATTTTGTTTAACACAGATGGCTTATTTGAAGAAGGTGTTACAGCAATTTAATATCGGTGTGGAGACAAAACCAATCAGTGTACCTTTAGGAGCTCATTTGAAGCTTTCAGCTGATTTTTCACCAAAGTCAGTTGAAGATAGAGAGTTGATGTCAAAGATTCCTTATGCAAGCATAGTGAAAAGTTTGATGTATGTCATGGTATGTACAAGGCGAGATCTATCATTAGCATGGTATCACGATACATGCATGACTGGGTCCGGGTCATTGGGATGCTATGAGGTGGATTTTGAGGTACATTCGAGGTACTCTTAATGTTGGTTTGATGTTTGAGCGGGACACTAGTGGTGGGCAGTTATGCATTAGATACGTAGATTCCGACTATGCTGGAGATTTGGACAAGTGCTAGTCGACGATGGGGTATGTGTTCACTTTAATCCGTGTGCCGGTGTGTTGGAGATGCACATTGTACTCTACAGTTGTTTTATCGATGACAGAGGCAGAGTATATGGTGATTACAGTGGTTGTTAAGGAGGCAATTTAATTTTAAGGACTTTTTGGAAGACCTTGGTGTTTCACAACAGTCTGTCACCATTCATTGTGATAGCATGAGTGCTATCTATTTGGTGAAGATTCATGTTTTTCATGCGAGGACGAAGCACGTTGACGTTCTCTATCACTTCGTCTGGGATGTTCTTGAAGATGGGATGTGGATCTTGCAAAGGTTCACACAAAAGACAATATAGCAGATATGCTCACGAATGTGGTCCCTAGTAATAAGTTCGATCATTGTAGAAGCTTGTTGCATATTTGTGCTTGTTGAGGCCTGTCGAGGCCATTTGGAGGAACTACGGGTGGTTTGATCCCTTGGGAGAGGGGGTACGTAGGCAACCACATTGGTGTAGCCAGATTTAGAGAGACGACACATTGATGCTCTTGTTGGTATCAGCTCAATTTTTGGGAACACTTTGCCGAGGTGGAGAATTGTTGAAAACGTGGATAGCAGGAACAGGACCATCGGTCGACTGATAGGGAGTCATCAGTTGACCGATTCGATCACCAAAAACTGAGTTACAGGAATACTTTTGGTCGGTCTACTGATAGGGTCTGATCAGTCGACTGATAACGTGCACATGCAAGATTCTGGAAATCCTGCTCCTGGTCAGTCGACTGATGCACCCTCATCAGTTGACCGATAGCGGTCAAAACAGATTTTTAGCATGTTTCCTAATCTGTTTTGGAATTTGGGTATATAAATAGAAGCACATTTTGTTAGAGTTTTATCAGAGAAAAGAGTTATTATTAGAGGCTTTTGAGCACTTTGAAAGGGAGATTCTTTAAGGGTGAGTGAGATCTTGTTGATTAGGGTTTAATTCATTATATTTCTCCTCCATATAGTGAAATCTCTCAATCCTCTCCCCGTGGACGTAGGCAACTTGCTGAACCACGTATATCTCTGTGTTTATGATTGATTTTGGTAGTTTACATTGTAGATTGTGCTCGTTGTGATTCTTCGTGCATTGCTTACCGACTCGTTATAGATTGAGTCCGCTTCCACCGGACGCAACAAGACATCATAGATGCATGCTCCCTCAGTTTCTCCTCACGTGCAATAGTCCTTTTCCAACAAATTGATTACTTTAACAGACTCTTCTACTTCATCATCATCTCCACCAAATTCTTCACCTCTAAATATTTCTCCTCCTATTCATCTCCCGATTACCTGATCATAAAATAGCATCTTCATACCGAACAAATTTCATGCTAATTTTGTCACAAAACACATGCCATGCCATAAAAGATCCTCATTGTAGAGAAGCAATGCCAAGAATTTTCTAAACAATGGCACCTGGGAGCTCATCCAAATGATGACACAAATGGAGTTCAAGTGGGCATACCGAATAACAAGAAAGGCAAATGGTTCTATTAATAAGTTTAAGGCACGTTTGGTTGCTAAAGGCTTTCATCAAAGGCCCCGGTTTGATTTTATAGAAACCTTTATCCCAGGATGATTTGAATTGTGTTGGGTTTAGCTCTTAACAATGGTTGATCTCTCAAGCAGTTGAATGTCAACAGTGCCTTCTTACAAGGTATTCTAGAAGATGAAGTTTTCATGATTCAACTATCGAGATTTATTCATGTTAAATATCCTAATCATACTTATAAGTTGAGAAAGGCGTTATAGGTCTTTGTCAAGAACCACGAGCACGGTATCATGAACTTCATTCTTTTCTTGTTGAAATTTAGTTTGAGCAATGCTATTTCAGATGCCTCTTTATTCATTTTTCATAAAGATGAAATCAACATATTTTTACTTGTTTACGTTGGTCACATAATCATCACTGGCAATAATAAGAAATTTCTCGACAAATTTATTTTAAATTTGTCTCCACAATTTTCTCTTAAAGATCTTGGTGAAATCAGCTATTTTTTGGATGTTAAAGTGGTCCACCTACCATGAGGAAATTTTCTTTCTCAATAGAAGCATATCGGGGATATTCTTGATAGATTCAAGCTTGATGATGCTAAAGAAGTGCATACTCTTTTATCTACTTCCATTGTTCTACAGCTTCATGATGGTGCTACTGCTACGGATGCTACACAATATAGGCAGCTTGGTAGAGCGCTATGATGGATTTCGCCCTTGCTATCAATAAGTTGTCTAAGTATGTGCACTCTCCTAGTGATATGCATTGCTAATCTTTGAAAAGGATGGTTCATTACCTCAAGGGAACTATATTCCATGGTCTGGTATTGAAAAAACGTTCACCAATATCCCTGACTGATTTTAGTGATGCCGACTGTGGAGGCAACGCTAATGATCACACTTCTACCATATCATATAGGGGAATTTTTTAAAATAATCCACTTTTGCTAAATATTTAGCAAAATAGACCACTTTGTTAAATATTTAGCAAAATAGATCTCTTTTTGGCCAATAGGCCAAAAAGAAGTCGATTTTGAAAAACAAGGCTAAGAAAACATACGCAACTAGTAGTCCCGTATGTTTAGAACCAACTTAATCAGCACTTAATGGACTCAGAAAACATATGGGACTACTAGTCCCATATTTTTTCTGAGTTTATTACCAAAACGTACGGGACTAGTAGTCTCGTACATTTTGCAGAGACATATTCGCCTATGCCCAGCAAATCCACGGGACTAGTAGTCCCGTGGATTTACTATCTAAATAAGTGGGCTCCACAATTTCTACGGGACTAGTAGTCCCGTAGAATCGTGGACTACATAAGCCGTAGTTGTGCCCCAAAGTTATATCGAAGTCTATCTGGACTAGTACAAGGTCCATTTATGCTAGAAGAGTCAATATCATGTGAATAGAGCTGATTCTCACCACCTGAGAAAACGCCTCTTTTGGTAGTTTACCCAACTAATTGGGTGCACTTTTTCACTGTCAAATGTGCCCTGCATCACTTGTATATCTCATCTTGCTTAACCTTTGTGACGCCCCAGGGTTCATACAAGGCTGCAGTCCAAGGTAAAACTCGGATTGTCAAACCTGCCAAGCACCAACACTATGCTATGACATATTTCATCATCATAGTCACTACCTCTCTAGGAGAATCAATAAATAAGTGAAGGTACAAAACAGAAAAATAATGGAAATAGTACAAGAATAGAATATACATAGAAGAAGTATATGAGAAATAATAAAAAAAATAAGCCCACCTAAAATAAAAGAAGAATATCTCTAAACTATAACACATATATCATGTCTCAAAATAAAGAGTCAAAATGAATCTCTCTAAGGCACTCCGCCTCTATAAAATAAAATACAAATCTAGAGTCTGAAAATAAACAACTATATGTGGAGTTCTGAAATAGCTACAAATATAAGTAAGTAGATGGAATTTAAGATGCAATCCCATCAACCTACGACTCTCGTAGCACTAGACTCGCTGCCTGAAAGGAGAGAAAACAACGAGCATCAAAGCACTAGCGAGATCATCTCCACTACCCTCAGGGGAAAGGGCTAGGAGTACATAAGAAAATAGAGTCAGTATATATAAGTATAAAATCATTCATATAACTCTATATGGAGATTGGTATTTAGAAATCCACAACACGAGAATTAGTACGTCGAGTAAAATAATCCAAACAAGAAAACCCTCATGTATATACCATGTCTCAAATTGTAAATCTCTAAATACCAATTCCAATTCTATGAATGAAATATAGCACATAAAAGAAAAATACTCCAAGTCTCAACCATAATGAACCAATGTCACCTCTCGAACTACCCTCAGGTAGTTGACATAATCATAAGGAAGTATTATCCAACTCAAAACCATAATAGATCATATCATGTATGCCACGTATCAAAGGTATACCCTACTCTTGGATAATCTATAGTGGAATCATACTACAATTGTATATATGTTTGCATCTCTACTTATAATAGCGATACTCTTATAAGGTTCTTACTCAATCGCTCTGTGGAAATAAGTTTTATCTCCCTATTCCGGCTATATGAAATAACGATACTCTTGTAAGGTTCTAACAATGACATGTGAGTTTAACTTCCTTACTCAATCATTCTACGACAATAGGTTTTATCTTCCTATTTTGGATATGCTTCCAGATGATCTTACAATGGTGAATAGGCACATCAGCCCAACCCAAAAAATACACAGATTATCTTCAAGTATTGGGTACAGCCGAGGTCTCATTATAGGATGAACAACCAAATACTCCTAGTGTGGTACAACCGAGGTCTCATTACGGGATAAAAAACTACACTGAGCATCCATAACTGATAAGCAATGCTTTATAATATGTTATTTCACTTTTATCAACTTAACGTGTATCATAAATCTCGACAATACATATCAAATCAATACATACTAAGTGTACGTGCACAAATCTCGGTATGCGTGTCAATATCTAGTGTTCACAAACATCATCGATGTCAAACAGCTTCATAAGTATCATAGTATAGCTTAGAAAGATTGAGAAAATCCCTTAAAAATTGAAACATGAGTCAAAACATGGACATGTTGTTTACCTGACTAGCGGTCGACCGCAACGCAATTCATAAGCTGCCAAGGCCTCGGCCTAGCACGTGGTCAATCGTACATATGTGGCAGTCGACCGGACCGCAAACAACAGCCTACTCTGTAGGTTTTGTGATATCTGTGTTAATGCGTGTTTTTCGTGATCTAACTTGTTTAATTCATCATAAAACTTGGGTAGAATATTGTAAACATCAGACTTACATTTCAAAAAATTATCAAACATGTGAAACATGATTAGTCGCATAATAAATCATATTTAAACCCTTAAATATGCACGAAACGTCGATACGAAGAATAAATCATCAAAACTCAGTTAAACAATATTGTTAAATACTCTTAGGTCTTAAAACATCTCTGTAAAATCATTCTTTATCTTTTAAATACAAAAAAATCTGATCTTTATTCATATAATACAAATGGATTGCTTTTATACTCAAATTAGTCAATTAGGCTCAATAAAATCACATTAAAACTCATTAAAAATGTTTAAAAACTTGGTAGTATGGTTAGTTGAGATGTGTGACGCCCCTGGGTTCACACAAGGCTGCAGTCTAAGGTGAAACCAAGAATGTCAAACCTGTCATGCACCACACCGTACAATAACATATTTCACCACAATTACTATCTCTCTAGTAGAGTTAATAACAGGCGTAGGTACAAAAACAAGTAAAAGATAATACAAGAGTCAACTGATGAAATAACAGGGATCAGATCAATACTTCATCATCTAACATACTAAAGTACAAGTCAATGTTTGAAGTGAATAAACTAGAACTTCTCAACAAGTCTCAAATACAAATGTCTGAATAAAAAGAAATAAGGCACACAATCTTTACAACTTCTAGAATAAAACTCACAAAATGTCTAAACAAATCCTACAGTGGAGCTCAAAAGTAAAATATAACTATAATAGAATAGCTGAAGCTAAAGTGCCTCGCCAACTACCTGCGACTCTCCGGGCTCCTGGCTCGTTACCTAAAAGGGGGAGGGACAACGAGCGTTAAAGCGTTAGCGAGCAACATCACAACCAACCCAAAGGGAAAAGGGCTCGTTGTATACAGAAAATACAGTTATAATATATATATATATATATATAATCACAAATCCTATTTAGGTAATTACAATGTGAGCATAAGTACGTCGAGCGAAATAATCCAAACAAGAAAACTCTCATGTATATACCATGTAACTCAGATTGTAAGTACATATGTATAAGAGGATTTTAGTATTTAGGAAGTTACAACACGAGCATAGGTACGTCGAGCGAAATAATCCAAACAAGGAAACCCTCATGTATATACCTTATATCTCAAATTGTACATCCCTAAATGTCAAACCCAAAATCTAATACAAGAAACATTAATAAAAGAAGGCAAACTCATCTCAGACTTAATTACGGTGTCGTGTCACAACTCATATAAATGTCGTATCCAGCCTATGTAAGCGTCAGTGTAAACTCTCAAGGTCTAAACTGATGTAATAGGTGTCCAACACATGGACTGCATATGAAAACTGTCCAACACATGGACTGAATGTGATAAATTTCGAACACATGGACTACATATCATAATTGCCCAACACATGGACTAGATGAAATATATGAACAGGTGCATATTCACTAATCTCACACGTGACTCAGTGTGTAAACCTAAACTGGTGTCCGCATGACATCTCTCATGAAGAGATGCGAAAATAAAATCTAAAATGTCAAATGCCATATATTCGAGGTGACTCCTCATTTACATAAGAGCATGCAATAACATTAAGCATACATAAGAAGTTTCAGTTGAACTGAAACATACCAAACCAAACCAAACAGATCCAAACCGAGGAAAACTGGAAAATTTTCCTCATCAGTCAACTCATTGGTTGACCCATCAGTCGACTCATGAGTCGACTGATAAGTCGACTGATTGGTCGACTGAGCAGGAAATCCCCTGTTTTCTGTATACATAATTATCTGTAAGACAATTTTTAACCTAAAGGTCAACTTCATCGGTCTTAGCAATGTAAACACGATTCTTACACATATGTATTAAACTAAAACGAAATATTTGCATGATTATCTTGCATAAAAAAACTCTAAACATATTCACTCTGAAAGTACCCTAATGCCGCTAGGAAAGAACCCTAGAGGGGGGTGAATAGGGTTTATGCTAATCTAATCCGATTTATGCCAAATTAAAAACTTATTAATAAATATATCCTAGCACAAGAGATATGAATAATATATGTGCAAGGATATATAAATAACACAAGGGTGAACAATATAGTGGATGAAATAAACTAGATGCAATAGGCGATATAAGCAATGAGCACAAGTATAAATGAACGCCAATGCAACTCAAACACAAACAAATGATCACGGAGTTCGGACCTTCCGTCCTACGTCTCCGCTCCCCACTCCCGGGGAGAAATCCACTATCACACCGGGTTTTCAACGATCACCCGAAAACGCTTACACCACACAATATCGGTTTCAACGCTCACCGATCAACGTCTACAATCTCACAATGTAACTACACTAACTACCACCTCAAGTGTTGGTCTCTAGCCCGTGTCTCCCTCAAGTGCTCGGAATTATCACCTCTCTCTAGGCTACCGACGCCACTACTCTTGGGACAACCCCGTCTCTCACCACACACTCCTATTGGTGTACTAGTGTAATACAAGTGATCTCACAATGAAAGCTCACAATAAATAAATTGTTCTCTACAATGGATGAGAACACAATGTAGGCTCACTCTCTAAGTCACACAATCCCACAACCCAAAATATACTAAGTATGAAAATACAATAAGCTCAATGGTTGTGTGTGTACAAAGAGATAATTAAAATCAACTAAACTCAATATAAACACTAGCATAATAAAATGATAATCAAATAATAAAATGTAAAGCTAGATTGAGTTTAGAAAACTTCTCCAATAAATGACAAGAGTGAGAGAGAGATGATTTGAAGCCCAAACACCAAAGTATGATCTCTTCTTCCTCTTGTGAAATTATCTTCACAAAACCGAAACTTTGAAACAAGGCTTTAAACACCTTTAAACAAACTTAAAACACCCTTAAACTTGTTAAAACAATTCTCTTGATTAATTAGAACTGAGGATATGTGGGTGTATTTATAGGAACCCCAAAGCCAAGAGAAAACAAGGCAAAAAGACCAAAAACCCAAAAACAAAACAGTCTGGAAATATAGCCGTTACAGTGTTATGAGTCGACTCGTACTTTTTATGAGTCGACTCATAAGTAGCCGTTACAGTGTAAAAATCAGCTTATGGGTCGACTCATAAAATTCATGAGTCGACTCATCATGCATGGGTCGACTCATGAGGTCATGGGTCGACTCAGCAGAAACAAAAACCAAATTCCAGAACACTTCATGAGTCGACTTATGACAGTCATGAGTCGACTCAACCTGTCGGGTCGACTCATGATATTGTGAGTCGACTCGTCAGAAACAAAATGCAAACTACATAACAGTTTATGAGTCGACTCAACACTGTTCATGAGTCGACTCATGACATGCACACAGCCTGTTTTAAACAGTACATGTCAACATAAAACAGGGTTTAAAAATATCAAATAAATTCAGAAAAATGTAAAACTTTGGGGAATGATTGTAGACATGCTAATAAACATGCTACAATGACTGGTTATCAGAAAGGACCTCCCAAATGAAAAATATCATCATTTTACAAAATAGTCCAAAACATGAAAATATGAGATACTTGAATTTTGATGTTTTGACATAAACCAACTTTTGAAACTTTGTGAAATGATTTTATAGACTTGATAAAAAGTATAAAATGTTGTAATGAAGTCTATAACCTAGAAAAACAATATTTTCATAAAATTGCATATTCTATGCAATGTATTCAAAACACTAAATATGATTTCATTAAATATAAGCTTGTTAAGGATGAAATCATATATATGCATATAAACATGAAACAAAATAGTATTTTCCAATTTTTATTCATTTGTTTCATATATAAACTTGAAAACTATTAAACCAAAAACATATATGTATATATGGAACTATATATATACATGAAAACCAATATAATGTGTGTGTATAATATTGAGCTTAAAGTACTAACACACATAATATAAAACCTAAAACTAAATTACCCAAGCAATCTTGATCTTCACTAAGCTTGACTTGGTACACATGCGGATGAAGCTTGGATCTTTAACTTGAATAGCATTGCTTCACTCCACATCTCTGCCAACCTCCTTTTGATATGATCGTTATGGCGCAATCCATCCATCCTCCAACATATTGTTTGTCTAGAATACCTAATAAGAAACATAAACACTAGACAAACAATATTAGGAATTGTTTGTAATCATCAAAACAAGATTAGAAGATGTAGGCTCATAACATGAGACCTAACACACTCATGTTTAAAAACATTTTGAAAACAATAAATCATAAAAACCCATGTTTAAAACGAATTCCAGATCTGGATCTAGGTTACAAAACGTTGATGAACTTTTATTAATTTAAACAATTGATTTCTCGCATCAAATACTATAGAGATATACTTTTATACGCAAAATATTGATTTAGGCTCAAAAAATCCAAAAGAAAACTCAATAAGAGTTACAAACAGTTGTTTGCGGAGAAAATTGATTGTTTCATTACGGGATTCATTACAAACTTTAGACGTTTATAACAAAAACAAAAATTAG
The DNA here is from genome assembly GCA_022839385.1 of Asparagus kiusianus. Classification (NCBI taxonomy): domain Eukaryota; kingdom Viridiplantae; phylum Streptophyta; class Magnoliopsida; order Asparagales; family Asparagaceae; genus Asparagus; species Asparagus kiusianus. The sequence continues at coordinate 123,912 of BQKN01000259.1, forward strand.
TCTTTTTATAAGACCTTTACACAATGAAAACAAAACAAAATTACAATTCTCTTCAAACAGCACAGAGATCATTTATCGGTCTTCTGCTTGCGTGGGATCTTAGCCTGTGACGGTGATGTTGATATCCGTGGACCACCGTCGATCAGATCTGATTGCTGAAGAATTAGGCAGAGCTTCGTCGATTCGCGAATGAATCAAGAAGCTATAGCGCTTATCTCGGCAATAGCGAGATAATTACTCTTCTTAAGATCACCACAACGGGGTAATCTTAAGGGACGAATACGAGAACTGCAGATCTGACGAGCTCTTCTTCTTTATGCTGACGAACTCAATAAGATCTCTACTCCTCCTCCTCTCTGAAATTTGTGCACTTTTGATCTTCAATCCGGCAGGGCTTCACCAACGCTCGAGAATTCCGGATCCCAAAAAATGAAGGCCCGAGGCTTGTATTTATAGGCTTCAAGGGGATCCGGGCGGTTAAAACCGTACAACGCCCCTATTTTAGGCCTGGAGACACACCAGGGTGTCTCAACGAGGCCGAGACACCCTTGGGTGTCTCAGCCTTGGCTGAGACACCTTAGGGTGTCTCGCTTGTGCCGAGACACTTCGGGGTGTCTCAAGTCAGGTTGAGACGTTCCGTTTTGTATATTTGTTCGTTTTCACCGTAACTTCTTCATCCAAACTCGGATTTGAGCGATTCAAAGTGCGTTAGAAAGCCGACGAGGAGTTCTATAAGATCCAATGATTAGATCATCTGTGGAATAAATGAGACACGAAGGGTATTTCGCCGTTTGTGAACGACACGAGGTTCCCGATCAGTTCGTATCCTCATTATTCTGAAACTCTGTTACTCTACGTAGTTCGTCGATCCACTTTAGGTGTTCGTCGATGTCAATCAAGTTTTTATGAATTGGATAGTGACGTTCATCATCTTTTCATAGCGTCGAGCCATTCGTGGGGACCTATGGGTAATTTTCGATGCCTATAGATACCCCCTCCAAAGCGTTCCAGACTCGTTTCTTTTATAGAAGAGGCTGGAATACTTTGGATGTGATTGGTCCAACCTTCAGTCGATGTAAAGGACCTGTAGTTAGCTTCAACCCTTGGCTCCTTCGATTTTCAGTCTATTCGATGCTTTGACGAATAGCCAAAGTCCTTTTGGCGTTGCGTTTATCGTCTGGCCGTCGTCGGAGTCTCGAGTCTAAAGTTGGTGAGTTGGGTTTGGCTCATGTCATTGAATTGACTTAGAACTGACTATTTCCGTCGCACTAGCTCTTTCATCACAACACATTGAATGGCGTTGACCTAGGATTACGTGTTGACCGATGTTGACCTAGGGTTTTGGACGTAGCACGTTGACTTTTTGATCGCAACGCGTTGACTGGCATTGACCTAGGGTTACGCGTTAACCCTAGGGTTTTGAATCACCCGACGTTGACTTTTTATCACAACGCGTTGACTGGCATTGACCTAGGGTTACGCGTTGACCGGCGTTGACCCTAGGATTTTGAATCGCCTGACGTTGACTTTTCATCACAACGCATTAACCGGCGTTGACCTAGGGTTACACGTTGATCGGTGTTGCCCTAGGGTTTCGGATCGCCTAACGTCGACACAGTTTAAGCTCCTAAGGTATTGGAGCATGGCGGTTCCAAATGTTGGGGCTACAGGACCAACTATTAAAGCTCATTCATCTGCATGTGTGGATCTTGGATACTCGAGTCACGAGACCGACAAAAGGAGCTGGTGCGTCAATGACCCGTATTTATAGAATTTTTGACAAATTCTCAGCCATCAACGGGTTTGATGAGCCTTTACCGACTACCGTTTGAGTCGGGCTAGCATGCGGATTGTTTAAGTCCGTTCCGCATGTGACGTTAAACTAAAAGAGTTAACCCTTTTAGTGCTACGATATTGAATACGTAGACTTCGTCTTTCTCCTTTGAAAAGACTAAACAGCGACGTGTATCAGACGTTGACTTAGGATTTTTGGTAAATCCTCAGCCCTTAACGGATTTGACGTGCTCTTACCGATTACCGTTTGAATCGGGCTTACATGTGGATTGTTTTAGTCCGTTCCACATGTGACGTTATGCTAAAGGAATGAACTCCCTTAGACTTGATGCTACGATATTGAATACGTAGACTTTGTCTTTGTCACGGGAATAGACTACCCGGCAACGCGTGTTAGGCGCTGACTTATCCCTACTTAGGCTTCAGGATAAAATTCTCCAGACTGGAATTCTGGTGTCTTCTTCAATCGGTGAAAGACTAAACCGATAACGCGTGTTAGGCGTTGACTTATCCCTACTCAGTATTCGGGATAAAATTCCCCAGACTGGAATTCTGGTATCTTCTTCAATCGGTGAAAGACTAAACCGGCAACGCATGTTAGGCGTTGACTTATCCCTACTCAGGATTCGGGATAAAATTCCCCGTACCTGTGAGGCACGGATTCTGGGAGTTGAAAAAAAAAGTGGTGTCTTCTCTCGGGGCAAAGACGAACCCGAAATGGGAGAGGAAGAATTTTATATTCTATCTCCCAACACTGAAGAGAAAGAATTTTATATTCTATCTCCAGTTGGAAAGGAGACTCGAGGTGGGATCTCTACCCCCAGAATCCGGAAAGGTGAAACTAAGAGTGGGATCTCCACTCCGAGAATCGAAAAGATTCGGATAACCCTAACTGTTGGAAGGTTTGATTAAAGATGAATTTCTCGTTTATCGAGAGTGAATTGTGGTTTTGGTCCTAACTGTAGGAAGGTTTGACTAAGCGGGAGTTTGAGATGACCCTAACTGTAGGAATGTTTGATCACTCGATTTGAAAATAGACCTCTCGTTTATTGGAGAAATCGAGAGAGAATTTTAGTTTTTGCCCTAACTGTAGGAAGGTTTGACCGAGTGGGATGTTTGAGACGATCCTAACTGTAAGAAGGTTTAATCGCTCGATTTGTGGATCTCTCGTTCATTGGAGGAATCGAGAGAAGATTTTGGTTGTGGTCCTAACTGTAAGAAGGTTTGACCAGGTAAACAGTGGGAGTAGGAGTACAAATCATAGTAGGAGTGTTGACTTGTACAAATCACTCAGTAGGGGTTCTTAGTGTCAAGTGATAAGGACTTAACACGAAGGGGTTTAACAATTCGTCAAAGATTGACAGATCAAAATTCCAAGCATTATGTCCGGAATTTAATAATAGGAATGTTGAGTGCACAAACACATAGAAGTTTGAGTGGATTCAACCGAAAGGAATTTTGGTGGTCCCACCGTCAATTAGTCTGATCGGTGGGGGATTTTGTGGTGGAAGACTATGAGTCGTCAAACACCAATGAGAGTTTTGTGAAGGATGATTGATCCAACGAAGTGATCGAATCTTGTCTCAGCAAAAGAGTGTTCGGAAATCACGGTGGGTTTAGTGCTTATCACTTTATTTGTAATGATCGGGTTATCCCTAAGAAAATTACATGTAAAAATTCTTCCGGGAACTTCCCGTTACATGAATCATCCACCCCCAGCTTCCTTCGCGAAACTGGGTCTAACTTCATAGTGAGTTACATGACCAGGTTATCCTTAAGAATATTACATGTAAAAAATTCTCCAGGAACTTCCCGTCAAGTGTGGGAAACAGTTTAGACTCATATACCTATTGGAGTATCAGGGAGCAGTTTAACCTCATATACCGGTTGGAGGATTGAGAAGCAGTTTATACTCGTATACTCTTCGGAGTGTGGCGTTCTTATTTTTCTTATCCTAACGTTATGACGCCGGCTTCAAACAAGGTTTGGATGCTATTCTTTAAAGAAAAGCAAGTCTTGGTAGGATGGAGGATCCTCCTATGGTACGCGTAGTACTTCGGATACGTAGTATTGTCAGCTTCCTCCTGATTTATGATGGATGGCAGCTTAATCTTGTTGTTTTCAAGAAGGGTCTCGAAGATTGTTGGAACGTCTTCGTCCTTGAATGAGTACTCTTTTTGGAGCCTCGAATCCGAAGTCTTCTGCTATCTTCGGGGTTGCTGTTGCGACGTCTGATTAACATCAACAACTGTTGTAGGTGCCTTCCCTTCATCATGGGAAATGAGACTCGGGTTCAGAGGGTTAGCTATCGGTTGGCTTCTTTCGACCTTCCTCCTTCTGAGAAAGTGTTTGGCCTGCTCTCCGCGCACTTTCAACTCTTTCCAGGTATTGAGCGGCTCTACTCCTATAACGTCCAAGATGTTAATGGACAAGTTGTTATGACAGGTTTGCAAAACGAATTCCTCCGTGATGGGATCCTTGCAGTTCATTGCCTGATTGCGGAAGCGTTTGATGAAGGTATCCACCGACTCTCCGTCTTTTTGTTTCTTATCGAAGAGTGTCCTGATCAACACTTCGGCGTCATCATCGAAGAAATGAGCGAGGAACATGCTCTCCAAGTCCTCTCAGCTGTTGATGCTTTCGAGCTTGAGACGGCGATACCAATCGAAGGCAGGCCTGCGAAGGGTGCCAACGAATGACCGCACCATCAAGGGCTCGTTGCCAGAAATCGTGCCCAAGTGGGACTTAAAGTAGATTAGATGCTAAGTGGGGGAGCCCTTCCCGTCGAACGGCGTGAAGTTGATCAGGTTGAACTTCGCCGGATACGGGATCGAATCCCACTCTTTTGGGTAAGGACACGAAATACCGGTCTTCTTTACCTCTTGAGCAGACATTAAAGTGTTAATTTTTCTCTTGAGGTCCTTCATCTTTTCGTCCTCATCTATATCCTGTTTTGGATAATTTTTGAGAGGAATAATGCGGCCACCCCCAGTGTTATCATCATTGGTGGGTTCACCCCCAGCATCGTTATTTTTAGTGGGACCACCCCCAGCGTTGTGTTCATCCACATCTGAATCGTTACCTGCTTGGTTAGTAGTGCTGCGACGGATGGACTCATCTAGCTGATTCGATAAAGCTCGAATTTGTTGGTCGTGTATTTGTCTCATCTCCTGCATAGCCATTTCCACTTCGATCTTGAATGCTTCTTTCTGCTTAACTAAAGCATCTTCAACCATTTTGGCTACTTCCTCGGTGTTGATCATAAACACCTCACGAGATTATCCGGGACTGGATACGGTGGCTTCTGAAGCGACTGCCGAGCAAGCATCTGACGCTTCATCGTCCAAGGATAGTCCTCTGGTCATCCTCAAATAATCTCTACGTCTAGTAGTCCCTGCACGTAGCCGAGTTAAACGATGTGATATGAGGGGGTCCGAATCAGAAGGTCGGGTAGATTTCCTCTTATCAGTCACGTTGGCGATGACTACGGATTGTTCAGGCCCGACGGCTTCTAATTGAAGCAGAGTCATTAGTTGGGCTATCCCCGAATTGACTCTCTTTCCTGGGGAAAAATCGGGGTTAGAAGTAATCGGAGACTTCCCCTTATCGATCATATTTATGGTGAATACTGGGAGTTCGTCATCTCGATTGGCTGATCGCCTCTTGCTAAAACGCCTTGATTTGGGTTTCAATGCTTTTGCGGAGATACTCTCGAATATCGAGACCCTTCGTGGAGCGGTCTTGGGGCAGCTACACGCTGATAATACTGCCCTGATAATTTTGGTACACGGACAGTGAGAGTCCGCTTCCCGAGTACTTCTCTTTCGAGATTTATTCGTACCCCCGGCCCGATAGTACAACTCATCGACGTTGTGGTCAGAGCAACCTATCGGCTGTTTACTTGAATTCTTAGGTATAACGCATTCTTCTGTGTAACGCGTTTTCATCTGAGTAAACATCGCCTTGTTGGCGTCTACAGGAGTCACACGCTTGGAATTACACCTTTGTGAGGGTGAAACCTTAACGGGCTCTTGGTTTTTTGTGCGCACTGTTGGCCTTCTTGTTTTGATGATGTTTAACAAACAATTTACTTCTAATGCTGTTTGTCTAGTGTTTATGTTTTTATATTTATTCTAGGCAAACAACGAGTTGGAGGATGGATGGAATAGAGCTTCAACGATCATATCCAATGGAGGTTGGCGGAATGTCGGGTTGAAGCCTTACAATTCAAAGTTAAAGATCAAGTTCAAGCTTCATCCGCGAGATTACCAAGTCAAGCTTTATTGAAGATCAAGATTGCTTGGGTAATTTAGTTTAGGAGTTTATATTATGTGTGTTAGTACTTTAAGCTCAATCATATACACACATACACGTTTTGGTTTTGTATATATATAGTTATATATATACATATATGTTTTGGTTTGATAGTTTTCAAGTTTTACTGTGAAACAATTGAATATAATTAGAAAACATATTTTTGTTTCATACTTATATGCATATATATGATTTCATCAATATCAATTTTAGTAGTTCAATGAAATCATGTTTTAGTGCATTATATGTGTATTTTGATAAAATACTACATTCATTGTTTATAGACTTCATAACAATAGTTTACATCTTTCTTCAAGTCTACAAAATCATTTTGTAAAGTTTCAAAAGTTGGTTTAGGTCAAAACATCAAAACTCATGTGTTTACATTTTCATGTTTTGGACTATTTTACAAAATGATGATATCTTTCATTTGGGAAGTCCTTTTTGGAAACCAGTTGTTGTAGCATGTTTATTATCATGTCTACAATCATTCCCCAAAGTTTTGTATTTTTTAGAATTTATTTGATATTTTTAAACAGTGTTTTAAAATTAGATAAACAGCTTTCAGAACAAGTTTTCTATAGTATCAGTTATCGGTCGACCGCGCCGGTCGACCGCTCATATGTTCAGTCGACAGTGGGCAGCAGAGAGTTTGTCGGTCGACCGATACGGTCGACCGAGAGCTCGAAATTTCCATCGGTCGACCGCACCGATCGACCGATGAAGTTCTGCTTGTATTCTCAGTTTCAGATCTGCATCGCGGTCGACCGTGAATTTTTTTGGTCGACCGCCGCTCTGTCAGTTCTGTTTCCAACGGCTATTTTTGTTACCGTTGCTGGGGCTGTTTTTGTCATTTGGTTTGGGGTTTTTGGCTGAGGTTTTGGAGGCTATAAATACCCTCTTTGATCTCAGTTCTCAAGGAATCTAAGAAGTTTTTAAACAAGTTTTAAACAAGGGTTTAAGTGTGTTTAAGGGTTTGTTTTGTTTGTGAAGAAGTTTTCACAAGTGGAGGAGATCATCTTCTTGTTTGGGCTCAAATCTCCATCTCTCCATCTTGATCTAGAGAAGTTTTCCTAAACTCAACTCTAGCTTTTATTTATTAATTATTTGTTAATTATCATTTCTATTAAAGCTAGTTTTATATTGAGTTTAGATTTGATTTTATCTCATTGTTACACACACCCATTTGAGCTTATTGTATTCGCATACATAGTATATTAGGGTTGTGAGAGTTTGTAACATTGAGTTGTGCTTAATTGAGTTCTCACCTTGTTAGAGAGAACAATCAATTGTTATATCGTGCTTAATTGTGAGATCACTTTGTAATACACTTGTACACCGAGTGAGGAGCGTGTGGTGAGAGTCGGGGATCGTTCCAAGAGGAGTGGCGTCGGTTGACGAACCTAGGGAGAGGTTGTAACCGAGCACTTGAGGGAGACACGGCTAGGTCCAACACTTGTGTGGGTGTAGAGTGTGATTGCATAGTGTTTGTTGTGTGAGAGTTTTCGGTAAACTTGTAAACCGAGTGTGTAGAAGTTTCAGCTTCCAAACCGGGTTGTGATAGTGGATTTCTCCCCGGGAGTGGGGAGCAGAGACGTAGGACGGAAGGTCCGAACTCCGTGATCATTTGATTGTGTTTGAGTGTGCTTTGGCGTCATTCATATTTATGTTCATATCATATATCGCCATTGTGCATTGCTCATTTCTATATCATCCACTATCTTTTTTATATTGTTTACCCTTGTGTTAGTTTACATATCCTTGCATATATTTCATCATATACCTCTTTGCTAGGATATATCTTGTTGTTCATATTGCTTATCCTAGCTCATATATATTGTTGTATTTCATACTTGCTAGGATAACTTATTAATTAATTTTAATTGGCATAAAATCAGATTAGATTAGCATAAGACCCTAATCACCCTCCCTCTAGGGTCTAACACGCACCCCCAAGCGGGCCGTTGCAGAAATCAACTTGTTAGGAGGTCGCGTATGACCCCCAGTCTGGATGTTTGCTCGGGGTTCCTTTAATGGTCCCCAGCGTTCCTTAATAGGCACTTTGCCTCGATCTTCGGGTAGAGAACCGAGGCGATCCTTCAGAGGAATCCTGAACTTGGGGAAATCCACGCTACGGTGGGGCTTTATCGGGGGTTCGGGATCTGAAGTTGACAAAGGTCGGAGAGCATCCTCGGATGCTTTTGCCTTAGGCGCTGATTTGGCCTTTGGCATCCAAATTTGTTTAGATCTTGGTGGCTTTTTGACCACCTTTCCTTTCTGTAACTCCTGTGCATTCCGTACAAGGATCCTCGTCTATGCTAACAGTGTGCGGCGCTTGTGGATACGCTCCTTAAGAGTTGAACGAGTTTGTTTGACACGAACTCATTCGTTAGTAGGTGGTTGGGAGGAGGTTCCCAAAGCTGGTTGCTGAAACACTTTGCGCCTTCTGAGTTTCAGATCCGCATCATAGCAGATCCCGTCAACAGGCTCCAAAGCCTTGGCAAATTGACGCGCGAGATGTTGACGGCGCCTTTGACGAGCCCTCTTCGTCAGCACTGGTGCACTTTCAACGGGCAACTCCCTGACTTTCGAGGAGTTTTCACGAACGTTGGATCTGGTCTCATCGGATGCCGGCGGATCGTTACAAGGTGCAACTGTAGCATCAACTACGGGGAGATCGACTTCTCGGATCTTTAGATCTGGAGACCGACGGATCTTCTGGGAGGAGGAGATCTTCCTACGCTTATAAGGAGGAGCAGATCTGGAGGAGGAGGAGGAGATGTATTCTTCAAATTTCTACTGGTCGAATTCGTACTCGACCTCTTCGAACACCAGGATCTTGATCATCGGCTGCGGCATGATAGCTTCGGCAGCGAAGCTATTGGCTCCCACTGTGGTTGCCAGCTTGTTTACGGAGAAAATTGATTGTTTCATTGCGGGATTCATTACCAACTTCAGACGTTTATAACAAAAACAAAAATTAGTCTTTTTATAAGACCTTTACACAATGAAAACAAAACAAAATTACAATTCTCTTCAAACAGCACAGAGATCGTTTATCGGTCTTCTGCTTACGTGGGATCTTGGCCTGTGATGGGGATGTTGATATCCGTGGACCACCGTCGATCAGATCTGATTGCTGAAGATTTGGGCAGAGCTTTGTCGATTCGCGAATGAATCAAGAAGCCGTAGCACTTATCTCGGCAACAACAAGATAATTGCTCTTCTTAAGATCACCACAACGGGGTAATCTTAAGGGACGAATACGAAAACTACAGATCTAACGAGCTCTTCTTCGTTATGCTGACGAACTCAATCAGATCTCTACTCTTCCTCTTCTCTGAAATTCGTGCACTTTTGATCTTCAATCCGGCAGGGCTTCGCCAACGCTCGAGAATTCCGGATCCCGAAAAATGAAGGCCCGAGGCTTGTATTTATAGGCTTCAAGGAGATCCGGATGGTTAAAACCGTACAACGCCCCTATTTTAGGCCTGGAGACACCCCAGGGTGTCTCAGCGAGGCCGAGACACCTTTGGGTGTCTCGGCCTTGGCCGAGACACCTTAGGGTGTCTCGCTTGTGCCGAGACACTTCGGGGTGTCTCAACTCAGGTTGAGACGTTCCGTTTTATACATTTGTCCGTTTCCCCCGTAACTTTTTCATCCGAACTCGGATTTGAGCGATTCAAAGTGCGTTAGAAAGCCGACGAGGAGTTCTATAAGATCCAATGATTAGATCATCTATGGAATAAATGAGACACGAAGGGTATTTCGCTGTTTGTGAACGACACGAGGTTCCCGATCAGTTCGTATCCTCATTATTCTGAAACTCCGTTACTCCACGTAGTTCGTTGATCCACTTTAGGCGTTCGTCAACGTCAATCAAGTTTATGTGAATTGGATAGTGACGTTCATCGTCTTTTCTTAGCACCGAGCCATTCGTGGAGACCTATGGGCAATTTTCGATGCCTACAACAGTGGGTGTAGGGTTGGGCGAGATGCTACTCGCCTCTGATATGCTAGAATAACCCCTGAATCCGAGAGAGAAAGATCCCCTTCGCTGCACCTCACCAAAACTCGCTGAAATCCTTTGAAAATTTCCCAAAAATCACCAAAACGAGCTAGGGTTTTAGAGAATAGAGGGGGCTAGGGTTTTCTCTGGGGTCTGATGAGTTTTGGGGTTGGTTTCGGGTAGGAGAGTTTTTATGTAAGCGGTCAAACCCTAAAAAAACCAACCCAAACCCGCAAAGGAAAAGAAAAACTTGAAATCAGCCCGTTAGTCGACTCATTGGTCGACTCATTAGTGTTAGACCCTAGAGGGGGGGTGATTAGGGTCTTATGCTAATCTAATCCGATTAAATGCCAATTAAAATTAATTAACAAGTGTATTCTTGCAAGATAGATATACTACTAATTATGAGCAAGAATATGCAATATACACAATGAGATATATCCTATATGATGAAAATATGTGCAAGGATATATAAACCAACACAAGATGATATATCTTACCAAAGAGATATTCAATATGATATATGCAAGGATATGTCAACTAACACAAGGGTAAACAATATGAACTAGATAGTGGATCATATAGATAATGAGCTAATGACAATGGCAATAAGAAATATAAACACAAGTATAAATGAACGCCAAAGCACGCTCAAACACACAATATGATCACGGAGTTCGGACCTTCCGTCCTACGTCTCCGCTCCCCACTCCCGGGGAGAAATCCACTATCACAATCCGGTTTGGAAGCCGGAACTTCTTCTACACACTACACAGTGTCGGTTTTCAACGCTCACCGAACAAACGTCACTCCTCATAATTTTCTTCACGGAGTTCAGTCCCTCGACCTACGTCTCCGTTCCTCTCCTCTAGGAACTACACACTCGGTTTTCTAGCTCACCGAAAACTTTACAATCTCACAAAGTAACAAATATGAATTTGTTCTCTACAATAGATGAGAACACAATTAAAGCACAACTCAATGTTATAATCACTCACCACCCAACTATACTATGTATGTAAATACTAAAAGCTCAATGTGGGTGTGTGTAACAATGAGTAAATAAAATCAATTCAACTAAACTCAAATATAAAATCTAGCTTAAGAGCAATGATCATCAAACAGTTATATAAGTATAAAGCTAGAGTTTGAGTTTAGAAAAACTTCTCTAAAACACAAAGAAGATGATGAAGAAGATTGAGAAAGAATCCCCCAATCTGCAATAAAGCTTCCTCCTTTGTAAACAAAAACCCAAACACACTTAAACCAAACTAAAACTGTTTAAACCCTTGTTTAATACTTGGTTTAAAAACTTCTTGATTCACTCTTGAAAAGACATCAGCAATGGGTATTTATATCCTCCAAAACTCAGCTGAAAATCCCAAGTCAAATGACAGAAAAACCCCAAGGCAACGGTCAAAAAACTAGCCGTTAGCAGCTGACAAAACGCCTGTCGGTCGACCGGAAAAGTCATCGGTCGACCGAAAATTTCATCGGTCGACCGGACCGGTCGACCGACGACTCTCTGTCGGCATAGTGAACTTTTGACCTCAGGTTCGGTCGACCGGTACGGTCGACCGAAATCTGACACACTCCAAAAACTGTTTTTGCTGATTTAAAACGCTGTTTAAAAATATCAAACAAATTCCAAAAAATGTAAAACTTTGGGGAATGATTGTAGACATGATAATAAACATGCTACAATGACTGGTTTCGAAAAAGGACTTTCCAAATGAAAGATATCATCATTTTGCAAATATGTTCAAAAACATGAAAACATGGAAATTGTTATTTTGATATTTTGACTCAAACAACATTTTGAAACCTTATGAAATGATTGTATAGACTTGATAAAAGATACAACATGTTGTTATGAAGTCTATAACCTAGAAATACAATATTTTCATAAGATTGCATATTCTATGCAATATATTCAAAATACTAAATATGATTTCATTAAATATAACTTGTTAAAGACGAAATCATATATAGGCACGTAAACATGAAACAACATAGTATTTTCCAATCCTATTCATTTGTTTCATATATAAACCCAAAAACATATGTGTATATATATATAACTGTATATATACAAAACCAAAACTTGTATATAACTATATACATAGAAACCAAAACTTATGTATATATATATATATATATATATATATATATCACTATATATATGTATGAAAACCAATATAATGTGTGTGTATAGAAAATTTGAGCTTAGAGTACTTAACACACATAATATAAAACCTAAACTAAATGTTACCAAAGCTTGATCTTGATCTTCAATAAGCTTGACTTGGTACACTTTGTGGATGAAGCTTGAACTTGATCTTTAACTTGAATTGTATGTTGCTTCACTCCACAATTCCGCCAACCTCCATTTGATATCGTCGTTATGGCGCAATCCATCCATCCTCCAACAACGTTGTTTGTCTATAATAAATAAGAAGATACAAATACTAGACAAACAACATTAGTGGTAAATTGTTTGTTAAACATCATCAAAACAAGAAGGCCAACAATCTCCCCCTTTTTGATGATGACAAACAATTTACAAAAAAGAGATATATGCATGAAGGAAATGAATATATAATTTATAATTCACATGCATATATGAAAGGAAATGTATACTCATAAAATTTCTCCCCCTTTGACAACATCAAAAAGGGACAAAAAGAATAAGAGAGCGAAAGCTCCCCCTATCAATAAGCATGGGTGAGTATAAAAACAAACATAGAATAGGGAATAACTCCCCCTATCAAAATGCCATATAAAATATATGCAATAAAGATCATGGCAACCATATGTGAGTAAGCATAGATGAATATGCTAAATGTCACTCACATACATAAAAACAATGAGAACACAAATGAGTATGTCAAGATGAACATAGTGTCTCATATAAAAAAGACATAAAAACTATGTAAAAATAGATTTATGAAATCAAAAGAAATAGAGCATGAGAATCATGCAAAAAGAGTTTTCGAATGAAAACAAATCAACCAATTGAAATCATAAATCAAAGTTTAAATCATAAAACCAAATCAACATTGATTTTCAAAAAGCAAGAGAGGTGACTCTATCTAGCTCTTGAGCTAGTATTAACCCGTATGAACATTTTAGCATCCGGTAAACATGATTTGGGAATAAACACCCAATAAATCCGGAGGGTTATATAAGTACAAACCTCTCATCAAAACAAAACAAGTAATCATGAAAACAAAAGATTTTATCAATTATAAATTGTTTTTCATATAAAAAGATTTCAAAGCATGATTTTCAAAACCAAGACAAAGAAGGATAAAAACATTAAAATTCTTAGTTTGAAAATCAAATTTGTTTTGGTACCCAAGAACTCTTAGTACCAAAAGATTTAGGGACATGACCCCTATCATTTAAGCTCAAAGCCTTAGGGTTATGAACCCTCTTAGGCACATATGGTGCACTAACATGGTCAAAACAATATTCATTCAAATGACCCTTCCGATTGCAATTCGTGCAATGAAAGAGATCCATTTGTTTTTGTGGACCATTAGCTCGTGCACGGGAATCATTTGCAAATAAAGATTGTCGTTTAAAGTTATTTTGCAAATGAGAAACATTATTAAACAAATGTGGTCTACTTGAGAAATTTGGCAAGTTTGAATATTTTTGCAAATCATAACAAAACTTTGCCAAATGGCCAACTCTACGACAAATATCACATTTAAAAACGTGTGGTCTATTGGAAGCATTTGACAAATGAGATTTTCTTTTCAAATCAAAGCAATATTTGGCCAAATGACCAAAACGACCACAATGATCACACTTGAACACACTAGCATGCTTATGATGAACTTTGTGAGAATGAGCATGTGAATGTGTAAGTGTACAAAATGAAGAAGCTACATGAGATGCACAAGGAGCAATAGTCTTTGTAGGTTTATGTGCATCATAGCAAAATTTAGCTAGATGGCCTTTACGGCCGCAAATAGAACACTTATAAACTTTGCTATATATGTGTGCATGATGAGTGGATGATTTCTTAGACTTGGCACACATATCCATAAGCTTCTTATGATTGTTGATGCATATTTTCAAAGTTGAATCTAAAGATGATATGCATTTTTTCATAAGATTCAAATCTTTATTTTTAGGCACATATGCACCTCTAGAAGTAGAACATAAATAATTATCTATAAAAGAAGCAGTATCATTTTGTATGTTCTTTACTTCTAGCATAGCATTATTTCTTTCATGAGTTAAGCTAGAAATGGATGATGATAATTTCTCATTTTCCAATTTTAACATATCATTATTTTCTTTAAGAGCAATGTTTTCTTGAGAAATGATATCAAAATTGGAAGCTAGCTTCTCATGATCGGATTTCAAAATTACATGCTTGCTTTGTAAATCAATGAAATCATTTTGCAATTTGTTAAAGGCATGCAATAATTTTTCACTAGCACATGCAAGTTCATCACTAGATAAATCATTAGTGGTTTCGAACTCGCAAACCTCACTAGGGCTATCGCCTAGTGGCCGTGTGCATGATGCTCCAAATGAGCTTGAAGCCGGATCCTCCAAAGCTTGTCGGATCGCCTCCAAGTCTCCTTGATGTGCTTCTATAAATTTCCAAAGTTTGTAAGCACTATCAAAATGAACAAACTTGTTAGACATAGATGAATTAAAAGCGTTTAGCAAATATTCTAACAAAATATTGTTCATTGTAAACATACGATGATCATTCTTATTCTATTTGGATTTCTCCAAAATGGGCACAATATAAGCATCATCTATAATTTCCCATAAGTCAAAATGTTTAGATCTAACAAATAGCTTAAATCTAAAACACCATTGGGCATAGGGGAAATTATTTAATCTAGGAGCAATACTAGAATCATAGCCTAAACAAGATGCATCATTCATATCCATAATCTATATATATGCAAGCAATGCAAATGCAATCAAAACAAGATTAGCACAATAAAATAACTTGGATCTTTAACTCAAGGCGGTTAGTCCTTAAATCAAAGAGCACCAAGCTCTGATACCAATTGTTAGACCCTAGAGGGGGGGTGATTAGGGTCTTATGCAAATCTAATTCGATTAAATGCCAATTAAAATTAATTAACAAGTGTATTCTTGCAAGATAGATATACTACTAATTATGAGCAAGAATATGCAATATACACAATGAGATATATCCTATATGATGAAAATATGTGCAAGGATATATAAACCAACACAAGATGATATATCCTACCAAAGAGATATTCAATATGATATATGCAAGGATATGTCAACTAACACAAGGGTAAACAATATGAACTAGATAGTGGATCATATAGATAATGAGCTAATGACAATGGCAATAAGAAATATAAACACAAGTATAAATGAACGCCAAAGCACGCTCAAACACACAATATGATCACGGAGTTCGGACCTTCCGTCCTACGTCTCCGCTCCCCACTCCCGGGGAGAAATCCACTATCACAATCCAGTTTGGAAGCCGGAACTTCTTCTACACACTACACAGTGTCGGTTTTCAACGCTCACCGAACAAACGTCACTCCTCACAATTTTCTTCACGGAGTTCAGTCCCCTCGACCTACGTCTCCGTTCCTCTCCTCTAGGAACTACACACTCG
>BQKN01000259.1:146343-163377 GCA_022839385.1 Asparagus kiusianus
GGGGGGGGAGATAGAGGCGGATGAGAAAGAGGAGAAGGAAGACGGCAGCGGCAGTGTCTCTGCTGGTCGGAGGCGGCGGCGGTGTTGAAAGACAGAGATGGAAGTGTCAAAAGGCGCCGGCGGCGGTGTTGAAAGACAGAGATGGAAGTGTCAAAAGGCGCCGGCGGCGGTCAGGGCCGGCCCCGAGCTTTGGGTTGCCCTAGCCCAATCCAATTTTGGTTGCCCCTTATATTAAAAATTTGGTACGAACAATAACGATAAAAATGAATACATATAATACAATTTAGCATTCTATATTAGGCTCAAACTGATAATATTCTCATGCAAAATCAATATTCATATAAGAAGAGATTATCTTGACGTTGCTTGACTCTTCTATTATGAGCTCCAGAGTTTTGTTTTCTAATCCTTACTCGGTTTTTGTCATCTCCCATCATAGTGTACTGTAGTATGTAAATATAATTATATAACATATATGAAATCACAATCAACTAAACTTAGCAATATCAATGAAGGATAAATATAGCATTATTATAACCCCCTTCACTCATATGAAAACAATATGAAAGACAAAAAGATGGGTTAATACTTGCGGACAGACCCCTTATCTTCAAGAAAAGCATCACCTATAAAATTGACAGGTTTAAAATTGAAGCCTGAAGGACGGGTCGTCGGAGGCTCGCCGGCTCGGTAGGGAGGAGAGGAGCCGCCGGCGGCTGCTCGGGAAGGAGGACTGGAGGAGAGGAGGGTTTTTTTATTTTTTTTCTTATTTTTTGTGAACGGGAGCTGCGGGACAGAGAGTCAGAGACGGGGAAAATTGGATTTGGGAATGGCTGACGGAAATAAAGGTGGGTCATTACTAGAGTTCTTTACAAATATAACCCTTAACATTTTTTTCATAAAGGTTCTTTTACAATGCCTACTTCAAAAATCAAAGAAAATTACAGTTTGAGGGGTGTAGGAGCGCTCGGGATGGGTTGCCCCCTGGCCCTGGGTTGCCCCAGCCCCGGGGCTTGGTGGGCTTACCCCAGGGCCGGCCCTGGCGGCTGTGTTGGAAGGCGAGAAGGAGGGTGACGACGGCAAGGGTGTCCCTTCCAGCCGGAGGAGGCAGTGGCAGTGTTGGAAGACGGCTGCGATGGGGATCGGAAGGAGAGAATGAGGGCGATGGCGACCATGACCAAAGAGGGAGAAGGGCCCCTGGTGCTCTCTCTCTCTCTATATATATATATCGAAAGAAACAAAGAGGGAGAGAGTACGACAAAAGATGAGAGAGGGGAGGAGTCATTATGACGCCAGCTCATTTATTTTTCAAAGTTGGGTTTTTCTGCAAAATTGTCCCACTTATCCAAAATCACATCAAAGCAAGATCTAGGGTCCCGCTACCAAGTAGATTAGAGGAACTCGGTATCAAGGTTTTCCATTTTCATATATATATATATATATATATATATATATATCAGTGAAATATATGAACATGGACCTCAAAATATCCAAAACCAAGTTGAAAAAGAAAAACAGAATACCCGGACGTTGGTCGACCGTAGCGGTCGACCAGACTAAAAATTTCTAGTTTCTCAAGATTTTGCCTTTGTGCATGTTTTCGACTCGTTCTATTCTCATGTATGGTCTTATTTCTATTCAAAACACTAGTTAATGTATCCATATACTATTTAATGACCACTTATAATAATTAATCGCATATTAATTATATTATCTCAAATTTTTGGGGTTTTACAACCTTAAAAACCAGTTTCCTTTTATTAGTCTCACATTTAGTTGCAAGATTCAACAAAGTCCTAGACTTAATTCTTCCTCATGAAGCCAAGCTCCCCGTTCAATGCTATTTTCTACTATTTCACTACAGACCCAGAAATAGCATCCTCACATGATTTAGGCTTCGCAATAACATGTGGTGTAACCATAAATATTTTCCCATCGATCTCGAAAATATCATTTTAGTACTAGTCCATGGAACGATCTCCGAGGAAGTTGAGATTCCCAAGATGGCTCTAAGTCATCCAAAAATATCTAATATGAATTGAAATCTTGACCTATTTCATCTTTGAAATCCTCCCTAGGCTACTCAATATACCACAACTCTTTCGGGCACAGTCTTATCATATTGCTCACATGTAAACATAGCCCAGATTGTGTCTAAATTAGTGTATGAAAATACATTTCAACATTTTGAGGTCCAAACTTCTCATCCAATAAAAAGTTGTGTATGAAAGCAATACTCACTCATAGACATAGTGATCCAACATAGGCCTTCGGCTGTCCATGACTTATAGTGCATTGATTGTACCGATCTCGAAGGTACACGGTTCAAGACATATGTTGCTATCAATAGTACATCTTCCCAAGACCTAATGGATAGCTATTCTAAACCATATCTTGTAGATTTATAGTTTTTGCAATATCATTTTATAGCAGAATATAGGATATCATCAACCATATAACTTTTTATTTATCTTGACATAGTTACTTAAACTTTTAAGATAAATACTCTCTCAGGATTAGTGTGCAAAGCCCTAATGCTTTTTCTTAACTAGTTATCAACCTTACTAATTAATTTAGTGCTTAAATTAAATTCAAGCACTCAACTAGGTATGAAATCAGATACACATGATAGTAAATAGAGTAGTAGCCTATAAATATGAGGAATTAACATGCTCCACTTTGTACTTTCATAAAGTTTAGTTTGTATATATCAGAGAGGACAAACTGCAATTGAGGTGTTCATAGCCTAGCCACATGACTTTCTTGTGATTTTTCCCACGAGACCATACTCTAAGTAGGACAAATACGCTAGTACATATACCAAGGAGGCAGCACCTGGTGAGCCTTCACGTGTCCTCTAACATGACTTAGTCTATTATACAAAAAATTGGATCCAATCTTAATTCATGGCACAAAATAAAGTAGAAGATAACCTGATTATCTTCTAATGAGTTATATTCTAAAATGAACTTAGCGATTACCTTGGCTTTTATAAGTGGATAAATCATAAAGAAAATCTGAGTAAGTTACTCAGAGAAGGGAAACAACCAAAAATCCAACAAGCCTAACTGCCGAGAGACGATTCCTTATTCTTAGTGAGAGCATATATAGAATATCCTAAAACATCTATGTGTTTCTTAAACTTAGAGAAGACATCTATGCATTTGTGGGCAGCACTATTACATAATAGCTAGCTAGATTATTTTGCTCCCATTCAGGACTTAATACTGCATCTACCAAGTACATGCGGTCTACGAGTCTTGAGTTTTCTTGGTTGCACATCCTCATGCAAAAAATGATCAGCTCCTTTATAGTGAAATCAATTGATCTTTCTCTTATTAGTTAAAGTTTTTACCTTTTAGTTGGCTTCTTTTATTTCAGAACTCATTCCAAAATTTTTTCCTAAATAACCATTGCAATTAGGCCCTTAGCATCATGCCTTGGATATCCAGCTTCCAAAGCTGAATGCTCTTCTAATGCATGCATGTCTGTGAATCAGAGTAGAACCATGTTCTAGCTCCACCATCACTATCTCAGTACAATCTAAGATATCCTACTCATTCAGAAGGTACTTGATCTTTTAATGCCAATTGAAGTAGTTATCGCCATTCAACTTAACACCCTTAATGAGATCAGTGATAACATTCTTAGTAGCCATCTGCGCAAGAAAGATAATGACACTATTAATTACAAATACAATAAGAATATTGAAATACATAAGGAGTATTGTCCTTTCCTAAAGAACATTCCATCTCATCAATCCATCTCATCAAGCCTTTCATACTGATAATAAAAGCCCAAGGCCTCAACTACAATGTTTATGAATATAAGTTTAAAGTTATTATAAAATTTTAAAAATGGAACTAGATTTCTTAGAGATAGAATAGATTGGGTAGTTAAGTCATATTACCACATCTACCCTGAAATCTCTCACTTAAAATTATTTATTTTATTTAATCTGGTCTACATCTAAACAAGAGACAGATAAACATAAATAAACAATTTTATTTTAATATTTAACTACCCATTTATCTTGTCAATATTTTAGGGTTTTTCATTTCTCGTAAACTTGATACACGCCAAAGCACTTCCACTAGAACAAATACGCATCAAAATCTCCAAGATTCTATTAGAATTTTATAACTAAATTTTCTCGTATTGAAAAATAATTTTTCTAAACTTTCAATCTTCAAAATTATTTTCTTAAATCCCAAAAATAATTGTATTTTTAAATCTTGTAGGCCCCATATTAGAAATTTCTAAAATTACTAAAAAATAATTAAAATATTTTTTGAAATTTTCATAGAAATTTTTAGATGTTCTTAGTATTTTTAAATATTTGTCTATTTTAAAATCAGATTTATAGAAATTTTTAAAAATTAAAAAAAAGAAATTTAAAAAACTTATTTATAGACTTGGCCTTAGGCTTTTAAAAATCGTTGGGACAAATCCAAGAAGGGCGACAACGGCTCTGCCTAGCAGAGTAATACCGAACCCAAGTCAGAGTTCTACCGTAGGCCCTGCTCGCGTCGTTACCTGCAACAGTGACGCAACGCTACTGCTACCCACAGCCAAGCCGCGGTTGCACTACATTAAATTTTTTTTTTTCAAAAAGAAGTACCGGCGGTGGTAGGAAGTGGATCTTCACTGCCTAACACCGGAGCTACCCACCTCTAATCCCACCACCGTCACCATCAGCTCCCATGGCGCCGTGGTGCTGGCGGCGCCTTCGATGCTCCTATTATCGGCGACGCGGGATATAAGGTTTTTTTAACTCACTGCTGACGTCCAGTGTTAGGCCCTTTAGCCCTTAGTCCCACCGCCACTAGCACCCCTAGAGCCATCATTGTTGAGATCTAGGTTTTTAATTTTTAAACTTTTAGAAAATAAAAAAATTTAAAATTTTAAAAAATAAAAAAGTATTTTCTAATCTAAAAAAAATTAGTAAATCCCTGATTTATTTAAATTGCCCACTAGTTCATAAAAGTTAAAATTCTACTGTAGATCTAACATCCTAGATATCAAAATTGGTTTTTTTACACCAAAAAATTAATTGTTTAATGAAAAGTAAATTTCTAATAATTAAATCCTAATATTCTGTTCTAGTGACCGAAATCACAATCAAGAAACTTCATATCTAATCTAAACAAATATAATATGAAATCAGATCTAAAACCTAAAAGAGTATCAAAGATGCGAGGAACCCTAATCTCGCTCTGATACCAATGTAAACTAAGCATGCACATATACAAATATATAAATCTCTTGTTTAGATGCTATCTTTTCTAGATCTTTTGGAAGGACCACCAGCATCTAATCTTGATCTTCGGACAATAGCCGGATGGCGACTACGCTGATATGGTGAGAAGCCTCCGCATATTATGCCTCGACTAATGCATAATCATAGAATTGATGAAGAGGAAAGAGATGACAATAGTATATTTTTCTCACTCTCTTTAATCCCTACGTATGTGCGTATATGTGGAGTAGAGAACCAAACTTTAACCCTTTAAGATTAGGAACCGGTTCATTAAATAACTGATTTGAGCTCACTTAAGATCCACCCACTTAATTGCACAGATACCAATTGCTAACATTTAGATTTGCATGGCTCTTGACTACATCAAAGTTAAGTACTGGATGCACTTCTGTTCAAAGCTGTTGGACTTGGGTCTTGGTTTTCTTCAAGTCTATCTCCTCGACAATCGGTCACCGACATCAATTTGATTATCACTTCTGATAGAGGATTTTGTACAAACATCAACAAAAAGTACGCAACTACAAATCACTTTAGCACCAAAATATTAAGCAGCAGGAGGAAAAACGATCTTCAAAATTAGGTGATTACATTGCAGATAGTAGGGAATCCTAGTCGCTATTTATGATTTTGAAAGAACCTTGTTTTCTCCATTGAATTGGTAGAAAGAATCCTCAGGTTATTTCTTGTATAATCCTTGTATCATCTAAATTAAGCAAACTGTATTTATGTGTTATCTTATATGAAGTAGAGGAGAATTTTCTTATCTAAGATAAGATACACAAGGATTTCTACCATACGTTATTGAACAACATGTTTCATGAAAACAGAGATGGGCTGTATACAAACATCCACAAGTACACCTTTTACTCAAATATAAACTCCCAAATAAGTTCATCGAAGACATGATGAACTGCATAAAACTTAACTGCAACTAAACTTAAACCCATTCAAGCACATAACATCCAATTTGATGCATTGAATTAGTTATCGGGTTTATTCAGGAAGCCTATTTCCCCTGATTTAACAGTTGTTTTGTAAATCCGAACTCCATCACTACCACTGGCACCACCTCCTCCTCCTCCTCCTTCGATATTGTTCTCAAAATATGGCCTCTGAGGGCCTCCTCCTTCTTCCCCTGGATCATTAAGGATTAGTACTCCTCCTTGTTTAACAGTTGTTTGGTAAATTTGGGCTTCACCGCCGATGTTGTTCACAAAATATGGTTGACGACCATCCCCTCCCTCTCCTTCTCCGACTCTTATAATTGTGCTGCGAAAATATGGTTGAGGATCGACTCCGACTCCTCCCCCTATGCTGTTCACGAAATATGGCTGGTGATGGCCTCTTCCTCTTCCTCTATCTCCAGTGTTGTCTTGATGGTAGTTTCTTTCTTCTCCTCTTCCTACTATGTTGTTTTGGAAATATTTTGCAAATAAGTCTCTTTCTTCTTCTTGATCTTCACTGGTATGGCCTTGGTTTATCTTAATCAATAAATTGAAATGAGTACAAATCAATAAGAAAATATGTTAGGTTTGAAATGAATCTTAAACTTCTCAACGCTAATAGATGGCTGTAAATTGAAAAATATACCCTGCAATCTGGAAATACAGAAGAGTTTTATTCTCTAACGATCTAGACGGAACAAAATTCTATTTTGCAACAATACACTTCTTTTTTTTTTTAAATATTGATACACCCTGTTCTGAAGTTTGATAAAAGTAGATCTCTAACTCTGTCAGAATAACTAAGCGTTTCTGCATACTTGACACATAAAGCAGAGATTTCCATGCATTCGTATATATAAACAATATGAAAAAGAAGGAAAAGGAAACAAAACAGAAAGATAAAAAAGTTGCAACGTTTTAGTACTTACACGAGGGTCCATTTTTTCTTCTGCTGATTAATGTTGCTCGTTATTGAGTGAATTGATGATCCTTGTTTTAGACCATCATTTATAGAGAAGGTGAATGAATAAATGCCCCGGGGAATGGTCTCTTTTTTTAATTTGAAATGACTTCAAACGAAAAATATGTACATGCCTTCGCAATCCGAGCATAAGATATAGGATTTATCGACAAAGATTCTTTTCAATTAGATGGTAATTAGAGATGGTACAATTATTCCAATCTTATAAAGTATATATTCTAATTTTAAGAAGAGATTAATGGGTGTCCTATGTCAAGGAGGAGATTTCCTCCTTGAAAATAATGTGGCACAATCACCACCATGTGAATAAAGTACGAGAGAGAATATTATATGGTGAGGATTGTGCCACATCATTTTCAAGGAGAAAATCCCCTCCTATGACAAAGATACTCATTATCCTTTTTTAAGAAATAGGATGTAGCCACGTAAACTTCCACTGATATCCAGAAAAACACTATAGTTTTAAAAACTATTATTACGGAAACTTTATTTTGGGATAGTGCAAATCCTCCTTGGCCATATCTTATATCTTCACATACAAATGGATGAGTAAGATTAGAGAAATTAGACCTTTTAGTTACCACCGAATTGGAAAGCATCTGAATCTAGGATTCAGATAGCTATGCATCTATTACTTATGGTAATAAATAATGACTTCTAAAAGTTTGAAGTCAATATATACAACTTGTGGATTTACGACGGTGTGGCCATGTAAAATTCTAATTTTAGAAGCAAGATGTGGCCACATAGAATTCCACTAATATCCAGGAAAACGCTACTATCTTGGAAGCTATTATTATGAAAAACCATATTTTTGGGATAGTGAAAATTCTATGTGGCCACATCTTATCTTTTAACATACAAATAGATGGATAAGATTAAAGAAATTAGACTTTTAATTACTACCAAATTGGAAAGGATTTAAATCCTAGATTTAGATAGCTATGCATCAATTAATTATGTCAATATGTAATGACTTCTAAAAGTTTGAAGTCAATATATACAATTTGTGCACTTATGACGAGCCATATTAATTATGTCAATAAGTAATGACTTTTAAAAGTTTGAAGTCAATATATACAATTTGTGCACTTATGAAGAACCAACTCCCCAAGTTGGTGACAGATCTGTAGGCCGTTTTAATTAATATTTGGTCAGTGCAAGATTCCACTAAAGAACTAGAAAAGACTCGTTCATCTGGTTAGTCAAATTAAATATTAAGGAGTCCAGAGACTTTTTGTGTTTTTGCTGATTCATTGATGCCTATGCATAAATAAACAAAATGAAAATGAATTTGTGAAGCAAGCGGTTGCAGTCTAATGAGAGCTAAGTCTACGAAAAATATATAAAAATTTGCGTGGCCAATGCTGAAAGCGATCAGAAACCAATATTTAAAGAGTAACATCTTGAAAAAGGATGTACATAGAGTTTTCATTGATCTAAAAAAAACTTATGATAGAATGCATAGAGAAATAATGTGGTTAGTTTTAAAAAAGAAATGTGTATCTAGTATCTATATTGACGTGATTATAGATTTGTGTCATAGCGTAACAACTAGGGTAAGAACAAATGAAAGAGAGACTAGATTATTTGCTATTACTATTGACTTATATTAGGGGTCGGCTTTAAGTCCTTATCTTTTTGTATTAGTTATAGACCAACTTACTAGGCATACTCAAGATGAAATCTCACAGTGTATGTTATTTGCTAATAATATAGTATTGGTTGATGAGACTGCAGAGGGTACAATATCTGAAATAGAAAGGTGGAGACAAGCTCTCAAAACTAAAGGTTTTAGAATCAGTAGAATAAAAAGAGAATACACGGAATGCATAAATTACTAAAACTGAAAGGAGGAAAGAGCCTATGGTGCATATTAATGGTCATAATATCTAAAAGTAACCATTTTTATTATTTCAGATCGATCATTTGCAATGGTGTAAGATCGAGGATGATGTTGTACATTAACTCAAATCAAGATGGCTGAAATGGAGGAGTGTTTCAATAGTCTTATGTGATCATAGAATCCTATGGGACTAAAGGGAAAATTCAATAGGATAGTTACATGACTAACAATACTTTATGGATTAGAATGTTGGGCAATTAAAAAAACATGTGAAAAAAAGAGCATAGCAGAATTGTTGATGCATGCCACTTGCAACACGACACTAAGTGTTACGCACTAGTTAAAGATCTATGCAGAAGTGAAGCTTGCAGAAGTATCATCAGACACTGGTTCAGTTCTCCTCCTTCATCAAACCATAGACCAATGGGCGATGGGAAAACTCCGATAAACTACTTGTTCAAACTAAAGAGAAACACGAGCAATTACCATAGAAAAATAATCTAAGAGCACAAAAACATGGGATTTATGTGGTTCAACAATCACTTACATCCAAGAAAATATTCGAGTCTTCTTTTAATCTAGAGATTACAAAGATACAATATTTCTTATAAACTTGATAGATCCCACAAGAAACCGTCTCTCAATCTCAAAAAATATCTCTCAGAGTTCTAGATTTCTCTCCTTACTTCTCTCTCTCTCTCTCTCTCTCTCTCTCTCTCTCTTGTAATATGCAAATCTCACTGGCTTTTTAGCATTCCAAAATAGATGAAAACTAGAAACATCCCCAAACTAGTCACACCAATTGGTCAATTAGTAGGGCTTCCAAGCTGGTCGGACCAGTCAGTGAAGCCACCATCTACATTGTCATGGCCTCATTTCACTTTATTTCACATCTTGCTTTGTTTCTAACATTTCTTTTATCTTCCAGGGCTGAATTACAAGGCTATTTCCTAATAATCTTCACCTTAGACTTGTATGGAACTACCTTCAGAAACATCAATTCTCTCTTGCAACTTTGTGGTGAAAACTTGTAAAACTATAGACGATGAACACCTAAGAGTGTGCAATAGTAGAGGTTGGTATCAATGTCAAGCCTTCTATTGACTTGATACCAACCTCTACTATTGCACACTCTAAGCTGCATTGTCAACCTGTTATAGATTTGTTGTACGCTTCAACAAGAATTAATAAACTCTACTTTCGGCTCTCCCTTGGAACCCAAGTTCATCGCTAACTTCTTATCCTCATGGTCATACACACTCTTGTAGATAGAGTTCCACCTTGAATACCAGTTCTTTTAAACACTCGACACAAGCCATCTTCATATTTCTTCCCATGTTAGACAGGATTCCTATCACGGTATACCATGACGACTCTGAAGTTACCCTAGAGGACGAAATTCTTTTAAGGGGTGTGAATGTAAAACCCTAAAAATTTGAGAATATTATGATAAATAGTGATAAATAAATTTTTAATATGAAAAATATCATTTATTGATGAATGAGTATGTTAGTAATCGATTTGAGATCGATTTGGTATGAATATGAGAGGATACAAGTGTTAAACATGCACAAAATGAGTGAAAACATGCACAACCTATAAACAGCTTGGGTTTCGATTCGACCGACTAATGTTTGAAAATCAGTCAACCGACGGGATCTTATCAGTCGACTGATGGCAAGCAACAGTTGACTAATAGGCTAATTTCCTGAATTGAGTTTGTTTCGGGTTTGTTGGTATATATATAAGCATATACACCTAAAAATCCTCTTTTACATCATATTTCTAAACTCTAGCAGCCACGCTCTCCCCTCAAAATCCTAGATATTATTTTTGGTGAATTTTGAGAGCTTTGTTAAGCAAATACCGAAAAGAGGGCGAGATCGTCAGCGTTAGGTAAAGGAGGATTTTTTCTCTCGTGTGTTAAGGAGTTCATCACGAGTTTTGAGGCGAGTTTCATCTCCTCCAATCTCATCCTCATTTTTAATTTGTTTTTATTAAGTTTTATTTGGTTTTATTGGGCCTTAAAACCTAGTTTAAGTATAAAGATTATTCCTTAAAGGTATATGATACAAAGATTTGTTCTTTTTGATTTAAAAAGTTATAAATGGATTCTCTTATTTGTATTTAAGATCTGAAATAAATTTTAACATGAGGATTCGTCGAGATTTATTAGTTTTCATGATGATTTCTTACGAACATGATTATTTTAGGGGTAATATGATGCACTTAAATATAACAATTGAGTTTCATGTAGATAATTGAGCCCTAATCACCTTAAACAAGTTTTAACATATGTGTTATTGCGAAAACTTTTGATTTTGGTGCTTGAAAACAAGCCTAAAAACCTAAACATGAGTCTGTGCATAGCATCGGTCGACCGATCGACATGATCAGCTGACCGAACCCATCCTGCTTATTGCCGACTAGAGCTAGCCAGTCAACCGATCGACATGATCATTTGACCGAACCTATCCTGTTTATTGCCGACTAGAGCTGGCCAGTCGACTGACGAGGAACATCGGTCGACCGACCAGTGCATATTTGCATGCATAGTTTGTGCATGTCATCGCCAGTCGACCGATGTAGACTTCAGTCGACTGAGCAGTATTACGTACCCATTCTCGTGTTGTGGATACATGACGGTTTCGTTGTTTGGATTATTTCGCTCGACGTACCCATTCTCGTGTTGTGGATTTCTAAGTATCAATTTTCACTTAATTCAGGCTAGATGATTTTATATATATATATATGTACTAACTTGTATTTTTCGTATATACTCCTAACCCCCCTGGGAGTGGTGGAGACGATCTCAATAGCACTTTGATGCTCGTTGTTTCCCCTCTTTTTAGGTAGCGAGTCAGGCACATGGAGAGTCGCAGGTTGATGGAGATGCAGATTAGCTTCCATCTTATATTATTAATAGTTATTTAGAGCTCCACAGCAGTTTACGTTTTATTTGTAGACATTTAGAGTTGTATTCCATTTTTTAAAGGCTGAGCGCCTTAATGCTATTTCATTAGACTTCATTGAGATATTATACATTTGTTTCAGTTTATCAGATTTACATCATTTCAGTTGGAACATGATTATGATTATTTGATTGTTTGTTGGAAAAATCGTAAAGAAGAGAATAAAGAAAATTTGACTTTGATTCCTTTGATCTCGGTTACAACTTGATTACAAAAGAGAAGAAAACGAATCTGGTTTTCTCCTTTGTTTAAAACTGGGTTCTTCTTGGTAGCGATGGAGTGCCTCCTTCGATTGCTTGCGTCAAACTTGCTCTCCGTTGACGATCCGACCGTCTCTTATCTCGTGGGAACGATGAACTTCTATAGGAAGTTTTATACGTAACTCTTTTATGAGTTTAAGAACTCTGAACGAGTTTAAACTCTGTAGATAGAGTTGTTAGAACCGAAAATTCGGTTAATGATCAAGCTGTATTCTGTTGTTGAAGAATCTTCTCAGATTTGATCTTCTGAGATCGATTCGAAAATCCTATCTCTAAGGATTTTGCTGCGGTTGCTGAATCATCGAACCAGGGTGGTTGAGATCCTCCAGAGTTTCCTTCAGCTGCTAACTCCTGATTCCACTCTTCAACCCCTCACGAGCCAGCCTGCTCTCCCTTAACTCAGTCGAGTTTGTTGAGTTTTATATGGGGATAAGGGGTTGTAACTGACCCCTATATCCGCTCCTACGTGGGCGAAAATCCCTCAGAACGTGGGATAAACGGTTCTGGAACCGTTCGACTTGTGTTTGAACAAGTCAAACGCCTACTCTGGCGTTCAGAACCCAACTTCGTGTCTTAGAATTGTGACGCGAGGTTCGGTGTTAGCTGAACATTGATGAACGCGAGGGTCGCTCGCGTTTTGATTTGTTCCTTGCTTGAAAACGCGGGGGTCGGTATGAGTTGAACCCTTATGAACGCGAGGGTCGCTCACGTTGAGTTGTGACTTGGAAACGCGGGGGTCGCCTGCACTTCCATATTTGTGACGCGGGGATGACTTCCGCGTTTTAGAAGGAGTTTGTTGACTTGTAACTTCTTCTGTAAGGTGTTGCAAAGATCGTTGTTCTGTAATCCTCGCTTTAGCTGTGGTGGAGTGTGAAAGTCGTCAAATTGTAACCTTCACTGTAGATTGTGAAGACTGCTGAATAGAGTTTCCATCAGTTATCGGAAGTGTCGTCGAATTGTAACTCTTCTCGATCTATGTGAAAAGGCCTCTATTTGCAGTTTCTTCGTTTATCGACCCGAAAGCTATTTGATTGTAGCTTTCGTTGTAGGAGCTTAGACGGGAATCAACATCCATAGTGTCTTTTAGACGAATATTTGCCCACAGCTCTCTACCAAGCAATTCACCAACTAAGTCCAACCTTTTATTTCTAAAATCATTACACTGCTCATCAGCATCTCTATTAGTCATGCTGTTATCGCAGCCATCAAGATCAATCATCTCAGAAATGAGGTCGTGTTTGCGGTGATCGTGGAAGTCGTTTGATTGTGACTTCCGTTATCGGGGCTTGTTTTAATCAGCTATCCATTGTGATTTTTAGACAGCCTACATTGACCATCTCTTTCTCTATTTCACGTTAATTGTACTGTCATCTTTACCCTGTCTGCTTTGTACCTACACTTGTTTATTGTTTGGATCCACTATAGAGATATTACTATGATGGTGAAACGTGTCATTGTACAGTGTGGGTGCATGGTAGGTTTGACATCCTTGGGTTCACGTTGGACTGCAGCCTTGTGTGAAACTAGGGGCGTCACACCAACCGACGACATGAGGATCTTTATGTAGAATACCTAACAAGCAAAAACAAACACTCAACAACCGATGTTAGAAATTGTTTATTAATCATCAAAACTAAATTAGATAGTAAGCTCATAAACATGAGACCTAACACAGGTAGGCAGCTGAGTTGGCAGACATGTGCTACATGTCGGTTCTTGACGGATGTGAGTCATCTGGTAATTTTTTTATAGGAATGATAGCAGGTGATCGGTTCTAATTGGGTTAGAAAAGTTATAAAGGCTATAGGAGCTAAAGAAATGATGACTTTGTCAGATCAGTTAATGTAAGGATAGGCGGTTGTCAACGCGGGGTTCAAGAAACTATCGATTCTTTTAGTCGTCAAGCTAATGGTCGACCATACTTGTTGACGGCTGATACAATAGGCCAAATGAGGGTCATTCGCAGGTGTGACTGCTCAGGTTGGACGATCAGTACCGCCTTTAAATTCGGATATGTGAGATGTCGACAGAACAGTAGGCCAGGTCAGGTGGCTTGTGGAGTCGATCGAAGGGTTAGCCGAGTAGTACCACCTTTTGTCTTAGTTACACGAGATGTCGGCTAAAGAGTGGGCCATGTTGGTTGAAGATTATCTTCATCAAGAATTAGATGTATTAGGCATAGCGTAGGACGCGTGGCGATTGCTCTATTGAGATTAATATTTAGTATTTTTAGGGGTATAACAAGTATATTAAGTATAATACATTATAATATAACAAAAATAATACTTTAATTTTATAATATTAAAAAATATGTTTAACAAAATATATTATGTTATAATTTATGTTCATATAAATATTATTAATTTAATATTATGTTAACAAATATTATAAAATATTTTCATACAAAATATTGTGTTATAATATCTTATTTTCATATAAGATATTATATTAAATTATTAAATTATATTATAACAAAATTAATACTTTAATTTTATAATATTAAAAAATACGTTTAACAAAATATATTAAGTTATAATTTATTTTCATATATAAATATTATGTTAAAGTTAAATATTTTAATAAATTATAAAAAATTTTGAATTAAATTATGTAATATATTATAACAAAATATTTTTATTATAATATATAAATTATATAATCTGATATATTATTACAAATGATTATTGTTTAACAATGTAATGGTCAATCTATTATGTATTATTATATGGTATAACTATCAATATAATATTTTTTATAACAATGCTAGTATAATATATTAAATTATGTTAAATATAATATATTACATTATAAATATTATTTTAATTTTATAATGTTTTAATATATGCGTAACATATTAATATAACATATTCTCATATGTTTAATAAAATATATTATATTATATTAATTTTTAATGTATAATAATATATTAATTTATTATATAAAATTTATATTTTATATTATATTTGTAAACAATTTAATATTATGTTAAATATAATATATTACATTATAAATATTATTTTAATTTTATAACGGTTTAATATATGCGTAATACATTAATATAACATATTCAAATATGTTTAATAAAATATATTATATTATATTATATTTTAATGTATAATAATATATTAATTTATTATATTAAATTTATATTTTATATTATATTGGTAAACAGTTCAATATAATATAAAAATTATAAAATAAAATAAAATTATATATTAGATTTCTTTATATTATATTAAATTAATATAATGTAACATTAGATTATTATATACTACATTAAATTAATATAATATAATAAAATTACTATTATATTAAAGTTAAATGTCATAATAAATTATAAAATATATAGTAACAATATAAAATATTAAATAGTAAATAATTTGATATTTTATTTAATATAACATATTATATTATTATATTTTATATTAAATTAATGTGATGTAATAAGAGTTTTAATCGTATCATAAAATCAATTTACTACATTATACTATATTATTAAACTAGAGGGTGACGTACGTTGATGTAATATAATATAATAATGATTATCTATATGATTTAAAAAATATTATACTATTAAATATAATATAATAAATAATTACATTAATTAAGATAATATGTCTTATGATAGTCTATATTATAATGTATAATTACTATAGTAGAATATCGTATATTAATATAAAATATATTATAACATATATGTTATATATCATATATAATATGATTATATTATAATATATGTGAATGGAAATGATCAAACTAGCATCGACCGTGAAACTCAAAATAGTTTTTCTGAAACATTTTGGGGGGGAAAACACATGGTATAATGTTTCTTTAGAAAAACACCACAAAAAACTCAATGATATCCAAGCGCACCCTAGGATATCATCTTTGTTTCTTCTCTATACCCTATTCAACTTCGTTGCAGCTTTTCTTTAGCATGTTAGACTCCAGACCCGATAGACAACTCGATCTATTTTTATAGTTCTATCACAAAAATTTTCATGAAACTTACTACCCAAAACCGACTTCAACCAAAATCAGTCCCCGCGATAATCTAGGGTGGCTGCAAACTATATATATTTGGGACTGCCTTCAGATTGTCTAAGATCATTGCAGCATTTTTATTACTGTTTTCAGTCTTTTGTACCATAGACTGTCACCTAGGTTTTGCCCATAATTTTAGTGTGTTCTTTTCCTTTTGTCATCGTCTTTCGGGGTTTTGACCATAATTTCGGTGTGTTCTTTTCCTTTTGTTGTCGTTTTTTGGGCTGAATACAAGGATAATCCCAACAACTGATAGTTGTTGTAAGATAAGGCTCAGTACCAGGAGATTGCCATTATCTGCCACTCCCTAAGTCATAAGAAATACTTGTCGATTACAGAGTTATGACACATGACGACCTGCCATAAATTATCTTAACAAGCTCTTGTGAAGCCTAAATTCAACATTCTCAACAAATATTTCTAAAAATATTATCAAGAAAGCTTTGTATTCCAATCCAAACTTGGATGTTTGATTTATAAATCCATTTGACTGGGCATAACACATATGTACATCATCAAATGTACATTATATCATTTCCCTAGGATATTGTTAGGTTGGGGGTGGATACCAACCTCCGGCGGCGGAGGAGCTCCGACGAGCTCCAGGATGACGCAGGTGAGCTCCGGTAGTCACAGGCGAAGCCACAGGCGGCGAGGTCCAGGCGATCTTCGGCAGCACCCCCCCGAGCTCTGCGTTTCGAACCCAACTCTGCGTTCGAACCCAAC
>BQKN01000260.1:0-26875 GCA_022839385.1 Asparagus kiusianus
TAGGTGTGACTGTGATAAATATCGCACAAAAAATGGCAGAAGTTGAGTTCTCAGTTGGTCTAACCCAAGTAGCATAGAATTCTCTAACAAGGATAGAATTAGTCATTTTGGGTTTTGAGCCATTATTGAAATGATCCCGGCTATTGTAAATACCTCAACAATGGGTTAGAATTTAAATAATTTATCCATACTGAACCCTCTCTCATAGTGAATAGGTAAACCATCAAAAGTTAAAGAGGATTCTGTAGTTCATTACCGTCTTCCTGAAACTATTGTCTTAAATTACAAGAAAATGTGTTATTTAAGGTAACTAGGATCCGCAGTTGTAAAAAATTCAATGTTTTAGGGTTCAAATTATAAATATGTAGTTTTTGTTCTGGTTGCTAATCAATTGACTAATGATTTGCTAATCGGTTGACCAATCGATTGGCCAACTGATTGGCCGATTGGTTGGCCAATCGATTGGCTATTGGTTGTCTAATCGATTGGTTCGTAATTGGAACAATCAATCGATCAATTTTCTTTCTATTTTTTCCAACAAAATACATCACAACTTCACTAGAATTTATTCTATAATAATTTGCAACAATTCAATCCACAATTTGAACCACAAATCAAATAAAATTTCATGAAAATTGGCAAGGTTAGGGTTTGCGTGTCTATACCTTATATTTGAGTGATTTAATTGCAAGATCATTGCAATTCTTTGAGAAGATTGCTTCTATCACTTCTTTCTTCAATTTAGACAAGAGATTTAAGAGGAGTTGGGAGTTTTAGGGGATTTTTGAGAAAAGAGATTGAACGAGAGAGAAGAAGAGGACTAGGAAAACCCTGAATTGGTTAGCCAATCAGTTATAACTTTTTTTATTTTTTTATTTGTTGTGGGCTAGGGCATAGCCCAAAGAGAAAAAAAATTCTTATATTTTATTTTTAGGCCTCTACGATGGGCCAAAGAAAGAAAAAAATTATCTTTCTTTGTAGGCCTCAGCCAAATTGTGCTTGAGAAAAAAAAAGTTATTTAATTACATGGGCTAAAAAGTGAGAATCTTTTTTCTTTTTGTTCTTGTTTTAATAATAGTGTGGTTCATGAAGAACCAACACCTCCTCTTCTTCAAGTGAAGAAAATTCTAAATATGGTTTCAAACATTGACCATTGACTTTAAAAATATGACCAATTTTGTTATTTTCCATCTCGATAGACTATGAAAGAAAACTTATTTAACGATATATGAACCCGTGCATCGTGATCTTAATTTTCTGGGAAAAAGATAAAATTTTGAGTTATATAGCAGAACTTTTTGTCTTGGTGTAAAATTCTTCCATATTATTGAATTATCATAAAAATCTTGATTTTCTCTTCATAATTTTTTAGTTTATATATGCATCATTTTGAATCTCTTCTAACTTACTTAATTGGAGCATTCTTATTTTTTCTGTTGAGTCTAAATCAAAGTTGAGTTGTTTGATTGGCCACATAGCTCGGTCTTCTAGTTCAACTGGTAATTGACACGCCTTTTTAAAAATAAACTTGTATAATGACATAACCAAGTTGGTTTTGAAAGCTATCCGATAAGCCTGTAAAGCATCACACAACTTAATAAACCAATCTTTTCTATTCTGATTAATGGTTTTTTCTAAGATTTATTTGATCTGTTTATTTGTGATCTCTACTTAACCACTAATCTGGGGATGATACAGAGTTAATAATTTATGTATGATTGAATACTTCCTCCTCAAAGCCTCAAAGGAACAGTTATAGAAATGAGTATCATTATCACTAATAACCACTCAGAGCACTCCAAATTGGGAAAATATATTTTCCTTCATAAACTTGATAACCACCTTATTGTTGTTGGTTTTACAAGCTACCGCTTCAACCCATTTGGACATATATTCTACTACCACTAGAATGTAAAAAATTTCAAAAGAATTTGAAAATGGTCTCATGAAATCTATACCCTATAGATCAAAAAGTTCAATGGCTAGGATTGGTTGTAAGGACATCATATTTCATTTAGTGATTTTTTCTAAAAGTTGATAGTGGTTACAGGCTTTACAAAATTCATATGCATCCTTAAACAAATTGAGCCATACACGCCACATTAGAGGATTTTCTCGGTGATTTTTCTTGAGCCAAAGTGGTCTCTGTAAGCTTACTCATGACAAAAGAAAAGAACACTCCTAATCTCTTTATTTGTTATACACCTTTTAAAGCTCTAGTCAGGATAATACTTAAACAGATAGCGGCCTGAGTAGAAATATTTTATTTGGGAGAGGAAAAAGGATCCATCCTATGTGAAGAGAACTCTTTTGTGACCAAGTAGTTTACAATATCTGTAAATCATGGTACCGATTGTATTCATAGGATTTGTTCATCATGAAAATGATCATTGATTAAAATATTTAGTGTTGGTACATTAGGATGCCTAGAAAAACGATCTGCCACCCAGTTATGTGCTCCTCTTTTGTCTAAGATTTGCAAATCAAACTCTTGGAGTTAGAGTATCCATCTAATGAACCGTGCTTTAGCATCTTTTTTGGCTAAAAGTTACTTTAGTGTTGCATGATCAGTGAAAACATTGGTCAAAGACTAGATGAGAAAGAACATGAATTTCTCCAAGGCAAAAACAATAGATAAAACTCCCTCTCTGTGACAGATTAATTTGTTGTGTATCATTCAATGTCCTACTTGCATAGTAGATCACATGAGATTTTTCACCTATTTGTTGTTCTAAAATAGCACCAATTGTAAAATCAAATGCATCACGCATTAACTTAAAGGGTAGGGTGTAATTCTTTACATGAATGATAAGAGCTGAGGAGAGATTCTTTTTTAGATGATCAAAGGCCTAAAGCATTCAGGAGAGAAATAAAAGGGTACATCCTTAGCTAAATGATTGGTCAAAGGCTAAGCTATTTTGATAAAATCTTTGATGAACCGTTACCTATGAATAATCTAACATCCTTGACATTGTTTGGATGAGGAAGGTCAAAAATGAGATTCACCTTAGTTTGTCAAGTTCTATACTCTTATAGGAATCTATATGCCCTAAGACAATTCATTGTTTGACCATAAAGTGACATTTTTCCGAATTGAGAAGTCAAAATTTTCTCATTGCATGAGGTTAAGATAAGTTTGAGGTGATGCAAACATTTAGAAAATGAGTCGCCAAATATTAGAAAATCATCCATGAAGATTTATATGAATTGCTCAACCGTATCAAAAAAGATACTAGTCATGCACCGTTAAAAAGTAGGGGGAGCATTGAATAACCCAAAGAGCATGCGACGGTAGGCAAAACCTTCATACAGGCATGTGAAAGTGGTTTTCTCCTGATCTTCAAGTGCAATAAGGATCTGATTATAACCTAAATAATCACCTAAGAAGCAGTAGAACTCGTGTCTTACTAATTGTTCAAGTATTTGGTCTATAAAAGGAAGAGAGAAGTGAGCTTTCCGAGTGGCTAAGTTGAGTTTCTTATAATCAATGTAAACTCACCATCCAGTTTAGATTCAAGTGGAAATTAGCTCATTAACCTTATTCTGGATCATAGTGATCCAAGATTTCTTTGGAACTACTTGGATGAGACTAACCAAGAATTAACTAAAATGGGATAAAAGATCTCATTATCAAGACATTTCAAAATGTCTTTCCTATTCACTTCTTTCATTACTAGGTTCAACCTACGCTGAGGATCCCTACTAGGTTTTAGCATCATCTATCAAATAGATTCGATGATGAACAATGGTTGGACTAATACCTTTGGTATCAATCATGGTCCATCTAATGGCTTCCCTATTTTCTCTCAAAACATCTAAGAGGTCTCTCTTACTAGGTGTCAAATCAGAAGCAATGATCACCGGTAAAGTCTTATGCTCCTCTAAATAGGCATATTCTAGATTTTCATGCAAGGGTTTGTGGTCTAACTTAGGGATTCCTTTATAGGTAGGCGAAATTAGACTCGGAATTCTCTATCCAAGGGTTCAAGTTGCCAATTTAATGCACATATATGATCTATTAGAAGATCTAGCTTTTCAAACAGCATAATTTGCTCATCAAAAATCTCCTCAAAACTCAAGTCAAATAAACAAAGATATGACTCATACTCTCCCTCTTCCTATTTACTAGAAATTCCACTTCTAGGGGTTGCTCATAAGATCACTAGGCTGTTTTCCAAGATTGAAAATATTAAGATTAATAATCATGTTCTCAAAAGATAAAGTTCACTTCTAAGGGTTGCTCATAGGGATCACTAGGCTATTTTTCTAGATTGAAAATATTGAGATTAATAGTCATGTTCTCAAAAGATAACTTTATTTGACTAGTTCTATAACTGATTAAAGCATTTAAGGTTGCTAAGAACGGCCCACCTAAGTATTGATGTTAATGATCACACAATCAATAAAAATAGTTAGATGAGGTTGATGAGGGGGCTCTTCCTTCCCCGAATATCTGGTCTTGAGTTAGGTATCTTTCCAGTTTGTACAAGTAGGAGCTCATGAGAGGACGGAGACTGGTTCCCCCATGGTTCCTCCGACGATCAAGTCCGCTGGTAAACTTGAGTGAGGAAATGAAGGACTGTGAGAGTTCTTTTGTGTAGTGTAGTATAATTTGTGGAGTGCGCTCGTAGCTAGTTGTCTTTGACAAGAGGGCTAACAAGTTCCGCCATTCAAGTTGACATAAGAGAATCTCGACTCAGTGAGTCGGCTAAGTTGGAATCCTTGTGGGTCTTTAGCCGCCAAGTTGATTGGGGTATTACATGCAGAAGTACACATATCCATTGCTGGAAAAGAGTCGCACTTTAGCGATTGAAAACATCATAACAGTTGGCCCCTTTCACTTAGAGTCAGCTTTAGCTGGGTCCGAGTAAAATAAAAGTTTCTCTGGACGGATGTAAGCATGCATTAAATAAGGGAACTAAAAAGTCCCTTTACATTTTACGTGGCTAACATCACCACACATTCTTTTTTACTATCACAGCTCTGCTTTTCTTAGCAGATTGCAGGCTATTTGAGGTGAGTGGGCTACGCCTTGATCTCTGAGATACTGCTTCGTATTCTGATAATTAATCTAGGCCGTTGGATAAAGCTTGTTCCGGTCGTTCAGATTCCTACAGTTGTAAAGTTAGCTACCTATATATAGAAACAGAGCCATAGAGGTGGTAGTTATTATCTTTTGAAATTCTCTTTAGAGAACTCAAAATATTTTTCGTCCACCTCTTCCAGTGATCATTTCTTAATTCTATGATGACATCAGATCCAGTAGACCAGCGTGCTCTTCTAGCAGTGATCCACTCACTGGTGACTCTGGCATAGAAGAGAACACTCCATGGGAGGTTCGATATCCCTCAAGAGTATGAACTAATGGACCCGACGAGGTCGGAGGCCATATATGATCATGGGCCGAATCACAACCCTCTCTACCTGAGGCATTTGGAATGTGGTCTGTGGCTACCCCTGCACCCTTTTCTTCACAACAGTGTTGACTGCTCCTCTAGCTGATCCCTAGGAAGAGTCGTCTGCTAATCCCGTGAAGCCTCTCCACCAGGACTTCCTCCAATAGAGGCCGAGACGGCTGAGGAGGAGCCTGCTACCACCCTCGTCCATAGACAGAGGAGGAGGCCCCGGAGGGATGAGCAAGAGCCTCAGGGGATAGCCGAGGTGCCCATGATCGACGTTATTCATCTGTACTAGTCGGCCCCGGAAGAGCTAGTCGAGGCTCCTCAAGAAGAGGGAGCGGAGGCTAGAGCTCCTACTGATGTGGGAGAGTCGTCTGTCTGCTATAGTGTGTCAACTCATCAGGGGAAGGAGGCGGTCGAGGAGGAGACAGCACCTCCTGTAGGATTAGAATATTCCTTTCTTCACCAAATCATAAAGATCGGAGAAGAAGAATAGGAGAGGATGAGACAGTACCTTATTAGGACTTTGGGGGAAGGCCATCGATATGTGCGGGAGCCTAACCCAGAGCACCGCCACAAGCCTGCTCACCATCTCAACGTTAGGGGGATAGTCCTTGATTCTTGCATGACTCAGTCCAGGGCGGTCGAGCAGTTCTGGCTTCCTCGGGATTTAGAGTTTTTGTAGGGGGTTCCTGATGTTGGTCTCCAACTAAGCCTTCGCAGCTACTTGGTTCAAGGCACTTTAGTGGAGTCGGAGATATACAGTCGGATGGAGCATGTTCAAACTTCATATCTCAAGCTCTTTGGGGAGGTTACTTCCCTAAGGGTCGGCAGAGGGGCCGACTTGGAAGGGGCTACGGAGACGCCAGCCCCGGTAGCCTCCGAGGTTAATAGGCTCAGGCAAGAGTTGGAGGAGAGCAATAGGAAGGGCAGGAGACTAGACGAGACTCTCTAGGAGAGGGATCAGGCTCTAACGTAGGTCAAGGTCAAGAAGTACACAACAGTGCATGTGAGACGTCAACTGGACGAGGAGCGTGCAGTGCTTGTCAAGCTTCAAGGGGAGGTCGCTCTCTTACAGAAGTCGCTGGCAGTGGTCCAAAACCGCAATGCTCACCTCAAGTCCAAGCCTTATCGCTAGGAGATCATCGAGGGGTATCGCCAGGGTCTCACTTGGAAGACTAAAGTGGTGATAGCTTGTAAGGTCGGGTACGACTACCTCTCGGCGTAGCTCCCAGTCGAGATGAGGAACCCATCCAATCACTTCCACTACCCTCCCATTGTGGCCAAATATTTGAATGAGTTAGTAGAGGAGGAAGCACTTGGAGGGGGACTCGATCTCGGTGATAAAGAGGGGAAGTCAGACGAAGGAGGAGACTGCTCAACTCCTCCACTGGCTGCTCCCAGTGGTTCTTAGCCTTTGACGCCTGGAGCAGGAATGGACCTCTCTTAGCCTCCTAGGACTTTCTCATCTCTTGCCTTCGTTGTATATATGTATACATTGTACTTTGTAAATATTCCTTATAAATGAATAAAGAAATATTTTTGAACTCAAAATTGCTTTCTCTATGTTGTGCAATCTTAATTTACATATTCTAGATGAATTAGCTCAACCCTAGACTTATGAACTTGACTGGTGACTCAAGGGTGCTCATCCTTTGTTAGGAAAATATGTTTGGAACTTGAGCAGTTGTTTCTGTTGTGTTTGGAGCCAGTTGAGTTGACTGCCTTTGCTAATTTGTATTTGAACATCTTGAGGTGAGTGCCTGAGAGATATTATTTGAAGTATGTTGTTGTCTATTGGGAGTCGACTTGGGTCTAGTCGATTGCTCACCAAATAGACGTTGTTGAGAGAGTTTTCAGAAGCCTTTATTGGGCAGGTGAAATGTTGTTGTTTGAAACAACATGATAATGTTGTCAGGTGTCAGAGAGTTATGGTGTCACTTCGATTTTTGAGCGAAGAGGTATGGAGTAAAAGGGGCGGTGCTTCGAGTTTCGTGTGAACCGTTTGAGATTTCAAGGTGCATCTCATCCATTCATTTCAAAACAAGACTACCATCCAGAATATTCCACGTGTCCCTCTTAGGTACTATAAATATCCTGCTAGAGGTGAAGAAGAATTTTCTTCACGAACTCCTGCCCTAAATCTTTAGCGCTTGTCTCTCTTAACTTCCCCAAATCTCATTGTAATAACCATCTTCTAATGGCTTCTTAGACTTCCACCACTGGTCACATTGAGGAGATAATTTCTCTTCTCTAGTCGATCTACTTAATGGTCTACATCAAAGAGCTCGAACAATACTACGAGCCCCACGATCTCCTAAAGTCCTTTACACTTGCCGTGACAAGTAGGGAGGAGCAGGTGTATCGCCACAGCAAGAATAAGGCATTGTTGTACCTTACCCATCTCGAGTATGGGCTTTGGCTACCGCTCAATCCCTTCATTAGGGATATATGTGTTGCTCTGGGGGTTTCCCCCTCTCAGCTCACCCTAAATACAATTAGGGTTC
The DNA here is from genome assembly GCA_022839385.1 of Asparagus kiusianus. Lineage (NCBI taxonomy): Eukaryota > Viridiplantae > Streptophyta > Magnoliopsida > Asparagales > Asparagaceae > Asparagus > Asparagus kiusianus. The sequence goes on from BQKN01000260.1 coordinate 7,907, forward strand.
TGGTGGGCTTCATCGTGATCTGCCACTGGGTCGGCGTCCTGCTGAGCGTGCGCCACTTGGGGCACTTGGTCGGTGTTAAGTTGATAAGGAGGGACCCCCACTACTTCCTCCACTATACTAGGGGTTATAAATTTGTTTCGGATGCTCAGGTGTTGAACAGAGACTAGAAGGAACAGTTTGTGTGGGTCTTTGGAGCTGACAACATCCTCTCCTGTCCTTTCCGCCATTGGATTTTTGAGCTTGATCCCTAAGTCTGGGAGAAGTTCAGGGTCCTGGTAGTAGGAGAGCTGACGCATCCCTATTCTCCTACGAGGGAGTTGTTAGAGGGCAGCTAGTTTATTGCAGAGCAGCCTCTTGACAAAGAGAGCTCGGTCTTGGGGTCAACAACTGCCCAAGTCCGGGATGTCCAATAGTTTGCCATCCCAAAGGAAGAGGGGTTTTTACGGGAGATGCCTAGCATCGGCTTGCACTTGGCCCTCAAAAGTTACTTTGTCCGGGGGTTCTACTGGAGTCAGAGCTATTTAACCAGCTCTCCAAAATGCACAACTCTCCTCCTGAGTTAGTGGGGTTGACTAGGGAGAAATCGGCCAGGGAGGAGGCTGAGAAGAGGGTCACCACCTTAGAGGCCAAGCTGAACAGAAATGTGTTGGACCCTAGAGGAGGGGTGATTAGGGTCTAGAGGCAATAATAGTATAATAAAATATGACAAGCAATACACCACAAAATAAAAAGCGAGAGTAAAAGAGATAAGGTTAGAAATCATTATCCAAGTGACACGCGATGTGTTTACGAGGTTTGGTCCGCTGACCTACGTCCCCGCTCCCCACTCTCGAGGAGAATCTACTACACAACCCGGTTTGGAAGCTGGAATTTCTTCTACACAACGATCTCCATGAGATCTCACAACCACACAATTGACCTCCACAAGATCACATTCACAATAGTAGCAATCACATGAAAGACTCTCTCTTTACAATAGCCCTATGACAAGAAGAGAGATTGCACTTGAAGCTATGGATGTGAAAACGAAACAATGAATAATAGGATGAAAGTTGAAGCTCTTTGAAAATAATAAATTTGAAAATAAGAGTTTTGTAATTAAGGATTAAGTCTGAAGTGGTTGGGGTGTTGGGTATTTATGAGGAAAGAAAATAACAGCCAAAGCCCTAAAGAATCAGACAAAATCTCCCAAAAATAGGATTTCTGAAACTGTACAAAAATAGCCGTTATAGTGTTATGAGTCGACTCATAAGTAGTCGTTATAGGCTAAAAATCAACTTATTGGTCGACTCATAAAATTCATGAGTCGACTCATCATGCATGGGTCGACTCATAAAGTTATGGGTTAACTTAGCAGAAACAAAACACATTTTCCAACACAGTTTATGAGTCGACTTATGACAATCATGAGTCGACTCAACCTGATAGGTCGACTCATAATATTGTGAGTCGACTTGTCAGAAACAATTGATAACTATGCAACAGTTTGTGAGTCGACTCAAAACTATTTATGAGTCGACTCGTAACCATGCATACAGAAAATATCAACTTTGAACTTTGTTAAAAATTATCAAATAAATTCAAAAAAATGTAAAACTTTGAGAATAGTTTATAAACATTTTGAAAAACTTGTTTGAAAGGAGATTTTGCAAAAAGGTCCTCGTATTTGTGAAAAACATCATTTTACCAAAATACGAGTTTTGAAACAGTGCAAGCGTGTGTGATATCTCAAATAGCTTCAAATAAAATCTATAACTACTTGCCTACATTTAAGTACTAGAGAGAAAATAAAATAGCAAATATCTCTCACATAGAAATACATTTCTTGAGTCTTGATATTGCTTTTAGAGTTGATGAAGCTTCTCATTGTGTTAAGTGTTATTGATAAACATTGCTTCATTACTTTGCCTCCACCTCCTTTTGATATAGACGTTGTAGCTCATATTCCATCCAATCCTCCATTAGTGATCTAATGAGCTTGATATTCATATTAACTACAATATCACTCAACAAGCAATTAGTACCGATAATGATGGTTGTAAATCATCATCAAAACAAGGGCTAATAATCTCCCCTATTTTGATGATGACAACCAACCATTATATAGGAGTGAATAAATATAGCTTATAGATAGTAGCTCCCCTTATCTATGAGCTCCCCCTAACTATGTGCACAAATGAGGAGATTTTTCTCCCCCTTTGTCACCATCAAAATGGGGTATAGGAAATAGTAATTATGCAAAAATACATTTGAGATGCAACTAACAAGGCAAACAAGCAAAACATTTTATAAAGAGCATAAACCCAAATCATTTCTTATGCGACAAAAATCTTCTTCACTAAGAGGGTTGGTAAAGATGTCCGCTAATTGAGATTTAGTGTTAATATAAATAAGGGATACATCTTACCTCTCTACATGATCACGTAAGAAATGATGGCGCACATCAATATGCTTGGTTCTAGAGTACAAAACGAAATTTTTTTGAAATGTTTATAGCACTAGTGTTATCACAAAAGTTTTTTGTATTTTAAAAATACAAATCATAGTCAACTAAACTTTGTTTCATCCATAAAAGTTGGGCACAACATAAGCGGACGACAATGTATTCTACTTTCGTAGTGGACAAGGAAACACAATTTTGTTTCTTGGAGGCCCAAGAGACAAGAGAGTTACCCAAAAATTGACATGTACCACTCGTACTCTTATGATCTACCTTACATCCAGCAAAGTCGGCATCACAAAAATCATAAAGATCAAAAGAGGTGCTTTTTGGATAAAATAAACCAAGATCAATTATACCATTGACATATTTAATAATTCTTTTAACCAAAATCAAATGGGACGTTTTAGAAGAAGCTTGAAAACGTGCACATGCACACACACTAAACATGATATCGGGTCTACTAGCGGTAATGTAAAGAAGACTATCTATCATACCTTGGTATAGTTTTTGGTCTATATCCTCACCATAATCATCCGCATCAAGCTTGATACTTGTACTCATGGGAGTTGTGCGTGCTTAGAATTTTCTAATCCGAATTTCTTCACCAATTCTTTAGCATACTTGCTTTGAGAAACGAATATCACATCCTTAGTTTGCTTAACTTGGAGCTCGAGAAAGAAAGTGAGCTCTCCCATCATGCTCATCTCAAAATGATCTTGCATAACTTTAGAAAATTCCTTGCATAAAGTTTCGTTAGTGGCACCAAATATGATATCATCAACATATATTTGAACTAAAATAAAATTATTTTTCCTTTTTCTCACAAAAATGTATTATCAATTTTTTCTTTAGAAAAGGCATTTTCAAGAAAAAAACTAGAGAGGCGAGCATACCAAACTCTAGGAGCTTGTTTTAACCCATATTTGAACCCGGTAAACATGATTAGGAAATGAATGATCCATAAAACCGGGGTGTTGCTCAACATATACTTCCTCTTCTATAAAACCATTTAAAAAGGTACTTTTTACATCCATTTGAAATAATTTAAAATTTTTATAGCTAGCAAAGGCTAAAAACATTCTAATAGATTCTAACCTTGCAACCGGTGCAAAGATTTCATCATAGTCTATGCCCTCCTCTTGATTATATCCTTGGGCAACTAAACGAGCTTTGTTTCTCATGACTATGCCATGTTTATCAAGTTTGTTTCTAAAAACCCATTTAGTTCTAATAACTTGAACATTATTAGGTCTAGGAACTAATTTCTAAACATTATTTCTATGAAAATTGTTTAGTTCATCATGCATTGCTAGAACCCAAAACTTATCTTTTAAAGCATCATTTATCTTTTTAGGTTCTATTTGAGATAGGAAGGCAACATTATCATACTCACTCAAAGTTTTTGAGCGAGTTAGAACCCCTTGTGAAGGATTCCCTATTATTTGCTCTTTTGGATGATTTGGTGCAAATTTCCACGCTTTGGAGAGTTCTTCTTGCTCTTGAATATTGTTATTTTCTCCATCCTTTTGTGCATCTATTGAGGATGTTTCATTTAGTTGTAAAAGTTTCAATACTCTCTCAACATCATCATCATCTTTCCTAGGAAAACCAACTTGTAAACCAATATTAGTCTCATCAAAAGTAATGTTTATAGATTCTTCAATAACAAGAGTTCATTTGTTAAAGACCCTATAAGCCTTACTTCTAGGTGCATAACCTAAGAATATACCAACATCAATTTTTGAGTCAAATTTGTCATGATGATCTTTGGTATTCAAGATAAAACATTTACAACCAAAAATACAAAAGTATCCAATAAAAGGGGTTTTGTCATAAAATAGTTCGTAAGGAGTTTTCTTAAGCTTTGGTCTAATCAAAACACGATTCAAAACATGGCAAACAGTATTGACGGCTTCCGCCCAAAAATATTTTGGTAAATCAAAAGCATTAATCATTTTTCGTGCCATCTCTTGTATGGTGTAATTTTTCCGTTCAACAATATTATTTTGTTATGCCACGATGCGCACAAAAATCATTAAAAAATTATTTTAAATTTCACCACCGTGATCACTTCTAATTTTAACAACTTTTAATTCTTTTTTATTTTTAATTCTTTTGACAACATGTGAAAAATATTTAAAACATTCATCTTTACTACCAAAAAAGATTGTCCATGTAAAACGGGAGTAATCATCAATGATAACAAAAATATAGTGTTTACCTCCTAGTGAGGTAACACGCATAGGACCAAAGAGATCAAGATGTAATAATTGTAAGGGTTTAGAAGTTGATACCCCATTAATGGATTTGAAGGTAGACTTGGTTTGTTTACCTTTAGCACAATCTTCACAAACGGTATCTTTGATGAAATGTTAGTTTGGTAACCCTTTTACAAGATTCTTTTTGGATAACTTGGATATCAATTCTAGGTTAGCGTGACCAAACCTCTTATGCCAAATTCAAGGATTCTCATCGACCGCCGTAAGGCATTTAACATCTTGATCCACTAGCTCATTCATCTCAAAAATGTACACATTAGATTTTCTATTAGCAACAAAAATAATTTTTTCATTTGAGCTAACAATGCACTTATCCGGTTTAAAAGAAATATCAAAACCTTTATCACTTAATTGGCTAATACTAAGAAGGTTATGATTTAAGTCTCTAACCAAATAAACACCCTCTATTACGAGAGAATGTATCTTACCAATATTTCCAATACCTATCATTTTACCTTTCTTACCACCACCGAATGAGACGTTACCTCCTTCAATCCTTGATAGGGTTGCAAATAGCTCTTTGTTGCCCATCATATGATGTGAGCAACCACTATCAAGGTATCACATCTCTCTACGTCGTGTTTGTGATGTTCCCTACATAAGATGAAGACGTTGAAGCTTTAGGTACCCAAATCTTGGGTCCTTGGGTGTTAGTGTTCTTGGTACCTTTGGGTACCTATGTCATTCCATAATAATCATTGTTATTTTTAATCCTACAATGAGTGGAGATATATGACCATGATTCATGCAATATGTGCATACAAAATTTCTCTTGTATGTAGAAGCATAAGATCTATAAAACCTATTTCTTTCAATGCGATGATGATTGGAATATGCATGAGTAGGTTTGATTCTACCACTTTCAATTTCAAGTCTTTCTATTTTAGATCTCAATTGTTTGTTTTCAAAATTAAGATCCCCTAACAATTCATCTTTTAGAGCAAGTGAGGATTGTAGTTGCTCAAGTTTGGAATCACAAGAAGTATGCAATTTTTTAAAGGAAGAGTATTCTTTTCTCATTCTTTTAAACTCAATGTTTAACTCTTCTAATGTGGTTGCTAGATCACATTACATATAAAAGGATTCGCTTTCGGTAGTTGATATTACCTCCTTTTCATAAGCCATAAAGCAAATGTTGGGATCATGAATAGCAATCTTTGCTCCTTCTTCATTGCTATCCGAATCGCTTGGTTCGGATTCCTCCCATCCGGCATACATGGCTTTCTTCTTCTTGTATTTTAAATATTTTTCCTTGATCTTAGGACAATCTTTAGCAATATGACCCGGTTCGTTATATTCAAAACATTTTCCTGCACACGAAGAAAATTTATTATTAGATCACGGATTGAACTTCTTATTTATTTTTATGAGTTTTGATATTCTTCTAGAGAGGTGAGTCACTTTTCTAGAAAAATCAACTTCACTATCCGAAGATGAGGAGTTATCACTAGCTCCTTTGAGAGCTATGGTCTTCAATTTTGGGGACGACTCCTCAATTTCTTGTGGGGGTACTTCCTCCTTCTCCTTTCCTTTAAGCTTCTTTTCATGAACCTTAAGCTACTCGATGAGGCCATCGAGAGCTAGAGTAGTAAGATCATGAGTCTTCTCTATTGCCATAGCTTTGGGTTCCCACGCTAGAGCCAATAAGCGAAGGATCTTATAGTTTGTCTCTTGGATAGTCAATGTCTTCTCAAGACCATGCAATTCATTGATGATATTAGTAAAGCGAGAAAACATAGCATCAATGGATTCATTAGGAAGCATTTTAAATAACTCATAGTCATGCATAAGCCCACTAATTTTGGACTCCTTAACTTGGGGGTTTCTTCATGTGTAATACATAATTTTAACTAAATTTCATGTGCGGTTGCACACGTGGAGACCCTATTGTACTTATTTGGGGAAAGATCGCAAATTAAGGCATTCATGGTCTTTGCATTAAGAGTAGCTTGGTGTCTTTCTCCATCGATCATGGTACTAATCTTGGACTTTTCTACATACTTCTTTTCTATGATATTCAAGATGTTAAGATCAATGTAATGAAGGTAGATCCTCATTCTAGCTTTCCAATAGGTAAAATTACTACCGGTGAAAAGTGGGGGTCTAGTGGTGGATTGTCCCTTAAGCATATGCACATTCAATGAAGCCTCCATAGGATCTTTCCTCTAAGGTGATTAGACCAAAAACTAATATAGAGACCAAGCTCTGATACCAATTGTTGGACCCTAGAGGGGGGTGATTAGGGTCTAGAGGCAATAATAATGCAATAAAATATGACAAGCAATACACCACAAAATGAAAAGCGAGAGTAAAAGAGATAAGGTTAGAAATCATTATCCAAGTGACGCGTGATGTGTTTACGAGGTTTGGTCCGCTAACCTACGTCCCCGCTCCCCACTCTCGAGGAGAATCCACTACATAACCCGGTTTTGAAGCCGGAACTTCTTCTACACAATGATCTCCACGAGATCTCACAACCACACAATTGACCTCCACGAGATCATACTCACAATAGTAGCAATCACAAGAAAGTCTCTCTCTTTACAATAGCCCTATGATAAGAAGAGAGATTGCACTTGAAGCTATGAATGTGAAAACGAAACAATGAATAATAGGATGAAAGTTGAAGCTCTTTGAAAATAATAAACTTGAGAATAAGAGTTTTGTAACTAAGGATTAAGTCTGAAGGCGTTGGGGTGTTGGGTATTTATGAGGAAAGAAAATAGCAGCCAAAGCCCCTAAAGAATCAGACAAAATCCCCCAAAAACAGGATTTCTAAAACTGTACAAAAATAGCCGTTATAGTATTATGAGTCGACTCAGTACTGTTCATAAGTCGACTCATAAATAACCGTTACAAGCTAAAAATCAACTTATGGGTCGACTCATAAAATTCATGAGTCGACTCATCATGCATAGGTCGACTCATGAAGTCATGGGTCAACTTAGTAGAAACAAAACACATTTTCTACCACAGTTTATGAGTCTACTTATGACAGTCATGAGTCGACTCAACCTGATAGGTCGACTCATGATGTTGTGAGTCGACTTGTCAAAAATAATTGATAACTATGCAACAGTTTGCGAGTCGACTCAAAACTATTTATGAGTCGACTCGTAACCATGCGTACAGAAAATATCAACTTTGAACTTTGTTAAAAATTATCAAATAAATTCAAAAAAATGTAAAACTTTGAGAATAGTTTATAAACATTTTGAAAAACTTGTTTGAAAGGAGATTTTGCAAAAAGGTCCTCATATTTGTGAAAAACATCATTTTACCAAAATACGAGTTTTGAAACAGTGCAAGCGTGTGTGATATCTCAAATAGCTTCAAATGAAATCTATAACTACTTGCCTACATTTAAGTACTAGAGAGAAAATAAAATAGCAAATATCTCTCACATAGAAATACATTTCTTGAGTATTGATATTGCTTTTAGAGTTGATGAAGCTTCTCATTGCGTTAAGTGTTCTTAATAAATATTGCTTCATCACTTTGCCTCCACCTCCTTTTGATATGGACGTTGTAGCTCATATTCCATCCAATCCTCCATTAATGGTACTAACAAGCTTGATATTCATATTAACTAAAATATCACTCAACAAACAATTAGTACAGATAATGGTGGTTGTAAATCATCATCAAAACAAGGGCTAACAAAATGAAGCCAGCTAGTGCCAGGAGCTGGATGCGAAAGAGGAACTCCTCAGAGGGTTTAGATCTCACGACGCCAAGCAGCCAGCTTCCATCAAGAAGCTACATGGCGAGGTGACACAATTGAAGGGGGAGGTCGGCTACCTCCAACAAGGCATCTCTGAGTAGGATGGCTGCCTTGTTACTCTGGAGGGGGAGGTCAAGTGCGAGAGGCATCTCAGAGTGACGGCGGAGGAGGATGCTCAATCAAGTGTCCTTTCAGCCGAGCAACTAAAGTGAGACCTCGAGAGGAGTGGTCGACTCATCAGGGATCCGTGACAATTGTTAAGTACCTAGAGGATCGGCTTGCTCGCTTAGACTCGGAGCAGTATACAGTAAAAGTGGTCGACGACTGGTGGTAGGGCCCCTTGGGTAAAACTGAGGTAGTTTTAGCTTGTAAGGCTAGTGTTGACTACCTAGCCTCGCTACTCCTGTTAGCCTTTTTATTTTGATGATGATTTAAAAACAATCTCTAATATTATTTTTTAGTGTTTGTGGTTTCTTATTAGGTATTCTAAATAAACAATAAGTGATAATCACATTTTATTATAATTTTATACCCTCATTATCTATTTTATATGAATAAATATACTACTAATAATTATTTCTTATTTTTAAATGCAGGTTAATAAAAAAGAAATCCTAAAAATATCTTCTCTCAACAAAAGACCATTAATTAAATGAAGAACTCAAGAAATGCCCAAGCCCAAAGCTAAAAAGAAGAAAACATCAACAAAGCCCATGATTTAATACAAGCTCAAAAGCCCAAAAGTCCAAGCTCAAAAGCCCAACGTCCAAGCCCAAAAGCCAATGGAAGAGGAATTCTGCGGGCAACAAAAGGAGAGGGTTGCATATCGATGCCAGCATCGATGGTGGCATCGATGCTAACTGTTGGCCTCTTTGTTTTGACGATATTTAACAAACAATTTATCACTAATGTTGTTTGTCTAATGTTTGTGTATTTCTATTTATTGTAGACAAATAACGAGTTGGAGGATGGATGGAATCGAGCATACACGATCATATCCAATGGAGGTTAGTGGAATTATAGAGTGAAGCCTACACAATTCAAAGTTAAAGATTCAAGTTCAAGATTCATCCGCAAGTGTACTAAGATAGAGCTTCGTTGAAGATCACAAGCTTGGGTAAATTTAGTTTTAGGTTTTATATTATGTATGTTAGTACTTTAAGCTCAATTATATACACACATACACGCTTTGGTTTCGTATATATATAGTTATATATATACATATATGTTTTTGTTTGATAGTTTTTAAGTTTTACTATGAAACAATTGAATACAATTGAAAATATATTTCTTGTTTCATACTTATATGCATATATTTGATTTCATCAATATCAATTTTATTTAGTTCAATGAAATCTTGTTTTAGTGCATTATATGTGTATTTTAATAAAATACTATATTCATTGTTTATAGACTTTATAATAATAGTTTATATCTTTCTTCAAGTCTATAAAATCATTTTGTATTATTTCAAAACATGGTTAAGCTAAAATGTCAAAACTCATATGTTCACATTTTCATGTTTTGGACTATTTTACAAAATGATGATATTTTTTATTTGGGAGGTTCTTTTTAAAAACTAGTTTTTATAGCATGTGTATTATCATGTCTACAATCATTTTCCAAAGTTTCATAATTTTTGGAATTTATTTGATATTTTTAAACAAAATTTTAAAATCAGAGAAACTATTTCAAACCTGGAATTTCATGTATCAGTTTGCGACCGACCGCCTCGGTCGACCGCCCTTGATCCAGAGACTCAGATTATTTTTTGGTGGCTCGTGATCGACTGTGACGGTCGACCGGATGCAGTCCAGAGAGTTTTACGGTCAACCACCACGGTCGACCGGCTGATGTCCAGAGCTAAAGTTCTGTTTCTGACCTGCCCGGTCGACCGCGCATTTCCCACGGTCGACCGCCGATCTGTCTATCAAGTTCCAACGGCTCTTTTCCTGAGCTGTTTTCCTTAGGCTTTTTGGTCATTTCTGTTGGGTTTTTGGCTGAGGTTTTGGGAGGCTATATATACCCCCCTTGCTCTCATCTTTCATAAGAACCCAAGAAATGTTTTAATAAAGTTTTAACAAGGGTTTAAATGTTGTTTAAGTTTGTTTAAAAAGCTTTTAAGCAATTGAGTGTTTGTTTTGTGAAAACAAGTTTATAAGAGCTTGAGGAAATCATCTATTGGTGTTTGAGCATCCAACTCTCCTACCTCTACCTCTTGATCTATTGAGAAGTTTTCTAAACTCTATTTCTAGCTTTACATTTGCATATTTGTTTGATTATCTTTCTTTAAAGCTAGTTTTTATATTGAGTTTAGATTTGATAAATCTTATTGTTACACACACCCACATTGAGCTTATTGTATTTTCATACATAGTATAATTGGGTTGGTGAGTGTTGTAACAATTGAGTGTGAGCCTATATTGAGTTCTTATCTATTGTAGAGAACAAATCATTTATTATATTGTAAGATTGTAAAGTTTTTGGTTAGCTAGAAAACCGAGTGTGTAGTGGAGATCTCCTCAAGGTAAGGAACGGAGACGTAGGTCGTGGGGACCGAACTCCATAAATAAAATTGTGAGGTATAAACGTTATTCGGATGAGCGTAAAAAATCCGGTTGTGATAGTGGATTTCTTCCCGGGAGTGGGGAGCAGAGACGTAGGACAGAAGGTCCTAACTCCGTGATCATTTGCTTTTGTTTGCATTGTCTTTGGCGTACTTAATTCTTGTGTTCATATCTTATATCGCCATTGTTCTTTTGCTTATTTATATTGTCCTCTATATTGTTTCACCCTTGTGTTAGTTTATATATCCTTGCATATATTTTACTATATATCTCATTGCTAGGATATTGCTCTTTGTTCATATTGCTTATTCTTGCTTGTAATATATTGTATATCTATCTTGCAAGAATAATTTATTAATTAGTTTTAATTGGTATAAAATCAGATTAGATTAGTATAAGACCCTAATCATACCCCCCCTCTCTAGGGTCTAACACTAGCATCGATGCCCACATCAATGCCAGCATTGATACCCTTATCGATGCTGGTATCGATGTCATCATTATTCTGTTACGAATCTAAGGCTAAAATTCATAGTTTTTGGATAAGATTTCAATCCAATGGCTCATATTCATTGATGTTTACTATAAATAAGGGTTGAGAATGAGGGGTTAGAGGTGTGAAAAAATTTGTAACTCCATTTGGAGAGAATAGTTACTCTTAATTGAGAAGACCTTCCAAATTTATAACTTTTGTTACAATTAATAAAAAAAAATTCTCCACTTCAAATCTTCTTCTCTTTGTTGGATGATGATGATGGAGATGAAGAAAAATTTGAAGGTTTATATTTCTTTTATTTTTATCTTTTATTTCTTTTTATTAATTTCTTTATTATTGCTTATTAGTTAGATTTACAATCATGTCTTGTAGAATAGATTTATTTTCATGTCTTTTTTATTTCCTTTTGCATTTTAATTTATGGCGTAGATTTATTTGCAATGTAGTTAGATTTATTTCTTGTTCATAGTTTAGATTTTCTGTTTATTTTGTAATTAGTTTTTTCTTCTTGCTTTTATTTCTTAAGATGTGAAATTAATTCTTGTAGGAATCTTAGAATTGTATAAAACTAGTCTAATTTCCTTTATATTATGCAAATTATTCTCTTGCACTTAAAATGATCATGTTTAGGATAATCAACTAGAGAACGAATTGATAGAAGAAGAATTTGATAATCTATACTTATCTTAAGTGGTTTGATAGGTTATACTTATGAATTCTAGAATTACTATCTTGTTGTTGTTCTTATCATAAATTTAATTTTGCTTAGATGATAATTTAATAGGTTATGCTTTTCTTAAATAGTTTGATAGTCTATGCTTAATAAATCTAAAGTGAAATGTGATAAAAAGAGAATAGTTTGTATTTTGTAATTGAGATTAGCTAGTGAATTCAATTCTAGATTTCTCATATCTTTAATTGAAATTTTCATCTTTTGTTTTCTTGTTTTTTTTCTCTCTTTTTATTCTTGCTTGTTATTCTATTCTTTGATTCTTACTTCTCTTCTCTAAAATTCAATTTATTGTTACTTGCATATATTCACAACAATCACTCTCACTCATCATAACTCTCACACTTATTCTTTAATCCTATTTTGTCACGCACACAACATAAAAACTAATTCTAATAATCTCTTAAAATCACCTTCTTCTGGGATTGATAACTTTTTATACTATAACTTGATCAATTGTGCACTTGTAATTTTGGTACATAATTATGCCGCATCAAGTTTTTAGCGTCGTTGTCGGGGAAGGTGCTAAAATAGGATTTTATTATTTTGGTTTTTTAACTTGTATGTTTTTCTTGTGAAGGAACCGCTTGGAGCTTGAAAATCTTGGATTGAAGATCAAGAACTTAGAGAATTGCTTTTGGGTAAGTCTTCTTTCTACCGTTTTCAATTCCATCCTTTTTAGTTAGCTTCACTTAGAGACAATTAGGATAAAAAATTATTTTTGTTGACCATAATAAAATCCATCTTTCACTTGGACATTAACTAACAAGATAATAAAGTCAAACAATGTTCCCCCTTCTCATAGTTTTTTGATTGTTAACCCTAATAAAAAAATATAAAGATTTTCTTTTTATCATATTTTTTTAGTTGCTTTTAATTTCTAGGGTTGCATTTCATATAGTTAGTAGGAATTCACCAAAGTGATTGTAGCACTTGATTTGGCACATACTTAAAACATTCTAAAGGGCAAAACCCCCTAATCATGATACGGTAAGGGATTTCATCCCTTTTCTTAGCCCACAAATTACTAATTGCTCACTTCACAAACCTAAGCCTCCTAAAACTCAATAGACGTTGGCCCCTAAGGATTCGAGCTTAATAAGGAATAAGAAATCCCTAAGTGAACCGGTTCAAGTTTTCTTGGATTAGTTGGTATCTAAGATAAGATTTAGGGGTTGCGTAAAGCGTTCCGTAAGGAACGGGATACTTAATTAATCTTTGATCATCCTCTATTACTATCCTTACCTGGCTAACTACCCAGATAAAACTTTAATCTTTTTACTTTAGGAGTTTTTGGTTAGGAGCTGGTCTAGTTGAGTTAGGCTAAACCCTAGAGTTAGAGCGATTGAAAAGTGATTGCTTTGATTTGTTTTAGGTAGGATTTTCCTTTATCTTTTTCTTCTCATAAAAAAAATAATTTTCTTTCTTTCCTTTAAAAAATTATTATAAAAAGAAGTTGTTTTGGTGTATGCAAACGTGGATTAGGGATAATTCTCATCGTTTAATCCGTGTTGAACCAATCCAAGAAATAGCAAATCAACACGTTCTCCAGGATATGTGTTACCCTACCAGAAATACAATTCTATCTTGCATAAGGCTCCCCGAAGCAAATGGAGCAAATTTCGAGCTTAGACCGCATTACATAAACATGCTTCCCAAATTCCTTAGAAATAAAACAGAAGATGCATATATTTTTATCTTGGAATTTGAGGAAGTATGTATTATAATTAAAATGAGAGGATTAACCGAAGATGCGATCAAGCTCAGATTTATTCCATTTGCTCTCAAGGACAAAGCTAAAATTGGTTGTACAGCTTACCGATAAATTCCATCTCAACTTGGAAGGAATTTGTCACTGTTTTTCTCAAAAAAAAAATTCCTAATTCATAAAACGGTAAAGCTTAGGAACAATATTCAAAACTTTAAAATTACCCAGGGGAGCCATTCTGGAAATATTTTGACCGATTTCAAGATCTTCCGATCCAATGTCCTTATCACGGTCTCGAGAAATAGCGATTGTGCCAAGTCATATATGAAGGATTGGACTATTTTTCAAAAACATCTTTAGAATCAATGTGTCAGGAAGATTTTATGAGGAAAAATGCCGACGAAGCTAGGGAATTCCTAGAGAGTCTATCCGAGAAAACAATGCAATGGGAACATTATGATGATAAGGTTTTATCGGTTTTCCAATCTAAATCTTGTGGTCTTTCCTTAGAGTCAAACATTGCTTCTGAAGCAAAGATGACGATGATTCTACAGAGGTTAGAAGTCTTAGAAATTAAGGAACGAGCTCCAGTTCAAATCAATTATGTTTCTGCCCTGGGATATCATAACTGTCAGTCTCATGCCCACGTTTTAGAGGAATGCCTTCTCCTAGGAAACAACAATGCATTAGAACAGATGAACGCTGTATTCCATCGCTCTAGAAATAATCTATTTCTTCCAACCTACAATCCAAGTTGGAAAAATCATCCCAACTTTGCATGGAATCAAGGAAATTCTCCCGAAAATCAAAACTTCATTCCCGTGTCGAACCCACAATTCCCTAGGGGAAATACACTTCCATTAAACACACCAAACAATTTCCAACAAGCTAACCCAGCTTTTCCAACCCAACATCCTCATCCTCACCAGCTTACAAATCCTTCAAATTCTGATCATGACAAACGTTTGAGTGTCTTAGAAAAGGGTTTAGAAGCTATGATCAAAGCTTCTACACAAACTACCAACATGTTGACCCAATCATCCACTATTCTAAATTTCTCTATGCAAACAACCGGCCAAGTGCTTAATTTGAACACTCAAGCCATAGCTCGGTTAGAACCCAACTTGGGCAACTAGCCACTGCCGTGAGCAAGAGAGAGAAAGGAAAATTCCCAAGTCAACCTATAGCAAACCCTAAAGACAATGGATCTAGTTCCAACCATCTAGCCCAATTGAATGCAGTTCACACTCTGAGATCTGGAAAACAAATAGATAATCAAGTTAGAACACCATCGAATCAAACCCCTTCTTCCATCCATCACACTCCTTCCGACGAAGCAATTCCTTCCAATGACCTAGACGCCGAACGTGAGACTGATCTAGATAGGTATAGGCCTGTTGCCCCCTTTCCAGATAGACTCAAACCTAGGAAAAACTCCCCGCAGGTTGAGAAAATCCTCGATACATTTAAACAGGTCAAGATCAACATCCCTCTCCTAGATGCAATCGAACAAATCCCTTCTTATGCAAAGTTCTTGAAAGACTTATGCACTAAGAAAAGAACCACTAATGTCCCCAAGAAAGTCTTCTTAGCTGCAAACCACAGTGAAATTTTTTTGAAACCCATGCCGTTAAAATATAAGGACCCTGTTTATCCCACAATTCTATGTGTCATAGGTAACACTCACATTGATAAGGCACTTCTTGACTTAGGAGCCAGTGTCAACCTCCTTCCTTATTCAGTCTATCAACAACTAGGTGTAGGAGAGCTTAATTCGATAAGATGCACTCTACAATTAGCTGATAGATCCATAAAAATTCCCAAAGGAGAGGTAGAGAGTGTTCTGATCAAGGATGGAAAATTCATTTTCCCTATTGATTTTATTATCTTGGAAACACAGCCTATTTCCAATCTCAAAAGTTAAATCCTCGTCATTCTAGGAAGACCGTTCTTAGCTACCTCAAATGCTTTGATCAATTATAGAACCGGTCAAATGAAACTATCTTTTAGGAACATGACTATTGACCTTAATATTTTCAACTTAGGGAGGCAGCCTAGTGATCCATCTGATCAACCCATGGAAGTAAATTTCATTCAAGGAATATCCAGTGAGCAACAAGAGGGAGAGTGTGAGTCAGATTCAAGTGCATCTGACTTAATGATTGAGGAATCTTCTGATGACGAACTAGATTTAGATCTGCTGGTCAATCATGTTTCTGTTATTGGCTGGCAACAAAAACCTTTAGAGATAGAACCCTGAGTCCAACTTCGCCCATCTGTGTAGGAACCCCCTAAGTTAGAGCTCAAACATCTACCTGAAAATCTAGAGTATGCCTACTTAGGGGAGAATGAGTCTTTACCAGTTATCATTTCTTCTGACTTAACTACCGATTAAAAGGAAGCTCTCTTAGATGTTTTAAGAGAGAATAGGGAAGCTATTGGATGGACCATGGATGATATCAAAGGGATTAGTCCAACCATTGTTCAACACCGAATCCATTTGATAGATGACGCTAAACCTACTAGAGATCCTTAACGTAGGTTAAACCCAGTGATCAAAGAAGCTGTTAGGAAAGACATTCTAAAATATCTCGATCATGGGATCATTTATCTCATTTTTGATAGTTCATGGGTGAGTCCGGTTCAAGTTGTTCCAAAGAAATCTGGGATCACCGTGATCCAAAATGAGGCTAATGAGCTGATTCCCACTTGGATCCAAACTGGATGGAGAGTTTGCATTGACTACCGAAAACTCAACTTAGCTACTCGGAAAGATCACTTCTCTCTTCCTTTCATTGACCAAGTATTAGAGCGTTTAGCAGGACACGAGTTCTATTGTTTCCTGGATGGATATTCAGGTTATAATCAAATCACTATCGCTCCAGAAGATCAGGAGAAAACTACCTTCACTTGCCCGTATGGAACATTCGCATACCGACGCATTTTTTTTGGGTTGTGTAACGCACTGGCTACATTCTAACGTTGCATGATCAGCATTTTTTCTGACATGGTAGAGAGATTTCTTGAAATTTTCATGGACGACTTTTCCATTTTTGGTGACACATTTTCCCAATGTTTGCATTATCTTAAACTGGTCCTAGAACGGTGTAGGGAGAAAAATCTGACTCTCAATTAGGAGAAATGCCACTTAATGGTCAAACATGGCATCGTCTTAGGACATGTAGTTTCTAACAGGGGAATCGAAGTAGACAAAGCTAAGGTAGATCTCATTCTCAACCTTCCTCCTCCTAAAACTATTAGAGATGTCAAATCATTTCTTGGTCATACTGGTTTTTACCAACGTTTCATCAAAGATTTCAGCAAAATTGCTAGACCCTTAACCAATCTCATAGCTAAGGATACATTATTTGTCTTCTCTCCCGATTGCCTCAAAGTTTTTGAATATCTAAAAAAGGAGCCAACCACAGCTCCTATCATTCATGCACCAGACTGGACCTTACCCTTTGAACTGATGTGTGATGCATCTGATTCTACGATTGGTGCTATTTTAGGATAACAGTTTGATAGAAAATTACATGTGATCTACTACGCCAGTAGGACTCTGAATGATACCTAGTAAAATTACTCTATCATAGAAAAAGAGTTTTTAGCTGTAGTCTTTGCCTTAGAAAAATTCAGGTCCTATCTCATCGGTTCTTTAACCAAAGTTTTCATAGATCATGTCGCACTAAAGTATCTTTTGACCAAAAATGATGCTAAAGCACGACTCATTAGATGGATTCTCCTACTTCAAGAGTTTAACATCCAAATTCTTGATAGAAGGAGAACAGAGAACCCCGTAGCAGATCACCTCTCTTGACTCCCGAATGCACCAACATCAACCGTTTCGATCACGAACATTTCCTAGATGAACAACTCCTACAAATCCAATATGTTTTATGGTTTTCCGACATTATGAATTACATAGTCATGAAACAGATTCCCTCTCATTGGTCTAAACAAGATAGATCTCGTTTTCTCTCCCAAGTAAAATATTTTTACTAGGATGATCCATATCTATTCAAATATTGTCCTGATCAGATCTTTAAGAGGTGTGTTCCCACTGAAGAAACTATGAGTGTTCTATCATTTTGTCATGAGCAAGCATGTGGGGGCCACTTTGGCCTAAGAAAAATAGCTAAAAAAATTCTCCAATCTGGGCTATACTGACCCACTCTTTTTAAGGATTCATACGAGTTTTGCAAAACTTATACCCGCTGTCAGCTTTTAGGGAAAGTCACTAGAAGAAATATGATACCCTTACAATCCATCTTATCTATTGAACTCTTTAATTTGTGGGGTATTGATTTCATGGGTCCATTTCCAAACTCCTTTGGAAATGTTTACATTCTAGTAGCTGTCAAATACATGTCAAAATGGGTTGAGGTGGTAGCTTGCAAAACTAATGACAATAAAGTTATTGTCAAGTTTCTGAAGGAGAATGTTTTTGCACGTTTTGGAGTGCCTTGAGCGATCATTAGCAATAACAGCACACATTTTTATAACCGTTCTTTTGAGGCTTTGATGAGAAAACATTCAATCACACACAAATTGTCAACTCCTTATCACCCCCAAACCAGTGGTTAAGTAGAGGTCACAAACAAGCAGATCAAACAAATCTTAGAAAAACAGTTAATCATAACATAAAAGTTTGGTCTGTAAAATTATGTGATGCTCTGTGGGCATATAGAACAGCTTTCAAAGCTAATTTGGGGATGTCGCCATACAAACTTATGTTTGGGAAAGCTTGTCACCTACCAGTGGAGTTGGAACATCGAGCAATATGGGCGATAAAACAGTTGAATTTTGACTCATACTCGCCAGGTAAAAATAGATTACTTCAAATAAATGAGTTAGAAGAAATTCAAAATGATGCATACATAAACTAAAAAATTTACAAAGAGAACCAAAATTTTTCATGACAAATTAATTTTACGAAAAAATTTCTCTCCAGGACAAAAGGTTTTACTCTACAATTCAAAATTGTATCTTTTCCCTGGAAAATTAAGATCAAGATAGACA